>JAPDEK010000060.1:0-203716 GCA_027569065.1 Aspergillus cavernicola | reverse complement strand
CCCCCCCCCCCCCCCCCCCCCCCCCCCCCCCCCCCCCCCCCCCCCCCCCCCCCCCCCCCCCCCCCCCCCCCCCCCCCCCCCCCCCCCCCCCCCCCCCCCCCCCCCCCCCCCCCCCCCCCCCCCCCGAACGTACGAGATGTGCTGAGAATTTGGGGTGCATCAGCTTTTTGATATAGGGCCGGAGACTCGACACGTCTCGAGGGGGGAGACCAGGATTATGATCCGGTCCCGGATCTAGCTGTCGCAGCAGCTCACACTCAGCACCTAGATCAGTATCTAACTCAGTACCTGCAGGCGGGCAGCCCGTGTAGTCGATGGGATAGATGTCATCCCAATAGATATCATCATCCGGATCAACAAGAGCAAGATTCTGCACTCTAGCCAGTGCTGCTTCTCCGTCCTCCGGGTTTCTGAAGGGTGAGTAGAACCAAACGTCTTTTCTCCAATGACCCGTGGGCTCGCAGAAACGGCGTCCTTCGAACTGTGGGTCAATGTCGTAGAAGTAAATGTACTTGCCTCTGCCAGCGAACTCCGCGTTGACCTGCGCAACTGTGGTTCTGATTAAGTTGTTCGTAGTCACGACGAGACTATTCATTTCAGTCCGTATGCTGCGCGTTAGCCGGGGAAAATTGGTGCGGCTTAATGAGTACAAGTTGCAGGCGGTTGTCTCCGAGTTGAAGAACTGCGCATAGCCAGTCACGATCAAGGTGAAGTCGGGTGTTTCAGCGCTGTTGAGGATATCGCGATAGACTCCCGCAAGCTGGGCTCGGAGCGGAGACATCTGCCCTTCCCTTTCCTCGAGGCGACTCCATGCTGCTGACTTTGACCCAGGGCACCATATGTCCACAGGGAAGTAAAGACACCAAATAGCAATTTTTGAGAAGCCGACATCATTGCCTCCAAGCGAAAGAGTAGCCCTAGAATTATAATGTAGCCAGTTAAGAGGAGTCACAAGACTATCTGGGGACAGGAGATGAAACTGACCATCCATATTCATGCTTTGGTACCGCATTCATCATTGCTAATTGGGTGATACCTCTGTCGGGAAATTGTGGCTGGACCACCATGTCTGGAATCTTGGCGCCAGTGCAGGAAATGAAGTCGAATTCAGTGTTCTGAAGTTCTGGGTAGGATTTCCAGATCTGGTAGGAATATGCACCCTCGTTTTTGTAACACTTGCCTGTCAAGTCATAGTCGTCCAGAATAAGATCGCCGGCTCCAACACCAGCCGAGTAAGAGTCACCCATGGCTATAAACCTACCGAATGCTGGGAAACCCCCCACAGGCGGGGGTTGTCCTCCCCAGGCGGCAGCTCTTCCTCAGACGGGGGTTCGTCCTGCTCAGGTATGGTTGGCAGCCCTGGATCTCGAATCGGTCCATCGTCACCACCCCCACCCCCGCCGCAACTGACTGAGAACCAAGTCGTCGCCTCGTTTGTCCGTGGGTTCGCGTCAATCATATCGGCGCGCCTTGTACCCCGTAGATTGGCAAAGTGGATGGCCTCACCTCTGGCTGATTGTAAGTACGCGTCGCCCCCTGGCCTCCATTTCATTGAGCTCTGAGTATCAGGAGCAGGCTCTAGTTCCTCACTATACCAAACTTGCGCAGTACTGTTTTTTTGGTTCATCTTCATGTGAGCCCGTGTGCCAGAGACAAAGTGAGTGAGTGATATGGGGATGTCTTACCCTCCAAACTTATCCAGCCATATCATGTCTGCTTTCCCGTCCCCGTTGACGTCCACAAACCGGAGGTTAACTCGATCTTTGCCTTCAGGCTTCTTGACTTGTCCTAGGACAATCTGTTAGCCAAGTCATGATAAGAAACACAAGTCCCGGATCATCACTCACTCATATTGGTATATATGTCAGAGTCTGTACTCATCATAGCAAATGTTCGTCCATCTGGATCAATGCACTGTATAGGAATTAGCCAGCTGTCCCATTCGTGCATATATATCAATGGATACGACGTACCAGGCGATCTGCTTTTTTGTCGCCACTGATTGAATAAGATCAGTCTAGTCTGAACACATACCATGCTGTGAGCCCCAGAATACTACCACTTACTTCAGATCCGCAAAACGAACAGCAAGGTCAAACAGTCCAACTCCATTCCGCTGGCCGCCCTCGCAAGGACCAAGATAATTGCATGCGCCCATGCTGGTGAATTTAAACCCTGTTACCGAATAGTTGTTCTTGTACCAGTCAACCACGGCCCCGTGGTCAGCAAGGTAAATGATATTGCATTTCCCGTCACCATCTATATCGGCTATGCGAATGTATTGTCGGTCCCAATCCTTGATATAGAACCATCCGTGCTGCCCCCAGTTTGGAGGATCGTTGATATTGCGGAAGATTTGAATGTCGCCTAGCCATTGAGTTGGTTAGGCTTTTTGCAAGAGCAAGAGCAAGTGCAGAAAGATACGTACCGCGATCAGATACCCATACATAGTCATCAACTAGATGGATGAACAGAGTCAGCACAGATGAGAGACTCAAGGAAGGGACTCCAAGCAACGCACCTCCATCTCCAGTCATATCACAGTAGTTGTTACCATCCTGTTCTTCAATCAGAACAACAGCCATCATCAATTGAGCCATCATACTTACAGCTTTCAGCATTGTTCCACCTGAGCCTTCATTCTTCCACCAGTGGATGGTTAAGTCCCTCCAATTCTTATTGCGACTTGAGGTTTTTACTTCTTCCCAGACATAGTCCGCACGATCACTGCCGCTGACCCAGGCGAATTTAACATGCGGACGAGTTTCTTCCTGGTTCATTCCAGCATGTGTTCTTCCAGTGTTGCTCCAGTCAGGCCAAAGAGATTTGTCATGACCCTGGTTGTTGATATATATATCAACAGATCTAGGTAGTGGTAAGCAGTTTACACAACAGTGTTTTTCAATTCGTGGCACACTCACCCACCATCATTGACATAAAGCCAGTCCGCACGGTGCTAATACTCGGTGGTCAGCATGCTAGGTCCTGCCATGCTCGGGATCAAAATATAGACACACATCACCATTAATGTCAACAAGCTGAACGCCATCAATATTCCCTTTATTTTTGCCTGTAAAGACAACACCAAGTGCCTGCCAGTACTCTGCCTTGGCTTGTATCCCTCCATTCCGCCAACAGGTTATGTCGCCATTGTCTGCAATCAGACAATAGTCCAGCCGGCCGTCCCCATCGATATCCCCTAGCCTCACGTGGGTCTGCGAGCTTCCAGGCCTTGGGTTCGTGTGATATAGACCCAGATTTTCAAACCGAGGGTTCGTCGGCGGACCAATATTTCTCGAGACATACCTGGTTCGTGTTAGTGGAGAGCTAGGTAGGTTCAGCCGGGTCGACAACATACATATTTCCATCAAGTCCAATGCAGATAAAGTCATCAAAGCCATCGCCGTCCTGAGCTTGGTCAATACAAAGCCGTTAAATGTCATGGGAGGCGCGACGTTGAGTGTATAGGAATAGGAAATGGAGTAGAACTCACAACATCCCCCCATCGAACACCTCTTGCGTTGCACTGGTCGTTTACGTTGAACTCAAGATAGTCCACTGATTCCCAGTCCCAAAAGACTCGATATATCCCCTTCTTGTCGACCGGATCATTATACCTAAAGCCCAACCATCAGTTTGAGGACCATCAAAAAAACAAAGATGCAGATGCGAGCAGGTACCAAATCATTTCGTCTACACCATCTCCGTTCAGATCAGCCCAGAAGATGGTGTCCGCGACGTATTCCTTGTCTATCGAAGCAAAAACAGACGAGGAATCTTGAAGCACTCCTTTATGCTTGTAAGGGCTGTCATCCGCGCCAGAGCCCTGTTGGGTCTTTGTTAATAAGTCATACTGTCCAGGCTTCTTGTCACACACAGCTACTGCTCCACCTGGTTGAAGGCCATTGTTAAGTGGGTTAGTAATAAATTGTTGGTCCCAGGCACGAATAATGGTATTAAACTAGATAGAAGCCAGCTTCCTGTACCCCTTATTGTTGGGATAAGTGCCATCAGGGATTTTATCTAATGTTATCCATCAGGTATGAAGGTCAGCAAAGATGATTTTTCTCCCCTCGCCAGCCAATCTGTCGACCATCTTGCCATATTCCTGGTTCAGATACTCAGTGCAGGCACCAAAATCTTTGTTAGGCAACAGCCCGGAAAGAACAATAGTAACTCCTGGAATATTATCTAAAATATCAATAACCATTGTCTCCATCCAATTTGGTCCAGATATATACGCATCATAGTTGTGTAGGCAACAATCATTTGTGCCGGCATTGATCAAGATAATATTCAGCTTCACAGCATACTGGAGTCTGGCTTTTTCATGAACCTTTTGAATCATGAAACCAGAGTGGCCTTTATTGTCATTGTTATTGAAATTTGTTCTGGTCCAAAGTAAGCCTACCATGTCAACTTCAGCATTAGCCCACCGCAGGGCATCACGAAGGTGTTTGCGGTAGCCATTTTGGTCCCCGGAACCAATACCATTGGTGATGGAAGCGCCGAGGGGCAAGATACGAAGGCTATGGCCTTCAAGGTTTTCCCTCTTGTGCAAGTTCAGGCCGGTCCAGCTATCGGTGACATTCATGTACAATGGCGGATCCATTGGATATGTCAGAGCTTTTTCAGGGGTGTCAGCACATGCGAATAAGGGAGTGGTGATAACCACAAGTTGCTCATACCTTGCTGAGCCATAAAGGCAAAAGTGCAAGCCTTTAACCAGAGTTGCATCTTTGATTGTACCAAGTCGCAGGCGAGTAGCTTTCGTTGTATCAGGTCAAGGGCACTGGTAGACAAACTGTACATGTCTGTTATTGCTGTGTCTTCCAGGCTCCTTTTATATAATTCCGCCACCGGGTATCGACTGACCATTTCAATTCATCTAACAGATAGGGTGGTATCCCTTCTCGGGTGTGCAGATGTTCAACTGCCAGATGCGCCAGCTTTCATGGTAGGGTAACCCATCCTGACAAGGTTGTTCTCTTTCCTATCTTAGCCGTAGAGTATAACCAAGTCACCCTTGGGCGAATGATATATTATCAAAATCTGCGGAAGTTGGAATCGCAAGAATCGACCACCGTGCCATACAAGGGAGGGGCATGACTATAGTCAACTGACTCCTCATTGCTGGCTAGCAAGGCCATTGTATTCGCTCGTTTGTGAAGGCCGAGTGACTCTTCATCCGTCGCAGGATCATAGATAGGCCAAGATCACAGATACCATGTTCTGGATTGCTCTAAACCACTGTATCTCGCGCTGAATTCCTGGACAGGTTAGACATAGCCGGCGTAAGTGCCTCAAACCGAGGAGATATAGTGCTCATGTGCATGCATGGCCCTCTCAATGCGGTACCTCCTTCCGCGATGTTGGAGGTTCGGCCACAACCGTGCGTCTGACTCCGCTGCAATAATCATCTGCGCACACCATCTAGACAGTATACATCCATGCATGCAGTAAGTTGGTATGGTTTTATCGAATAGAGGGCTTGGAACAACCAACAGCTGAGCCCGCCACTTGCCTGGTGCCTGTCGGCATGGGCCATAGCTTGTTATAGTGCAGATTTAGCACAAAACAAACTGGAAGATATCAAGTAACTGACCATGTCCCGGAGTCTCCGAGGCTTTGTGATCGAAGGACCAGGCGTCAAGGACTTGAGGCGCGGGAAGTGCGGCCTTGTGTCGTTGGGCTGGCAATGTCAGGCGTGTGAGACACCACTCTGTATGCCGTTTACTTGGGGCAAGATTGAGATATTGGCAAGACAGAGTACCAGCCGAGTGAATCTGCTCAGGTGCTGGTCAACCTGAACACGAGGAAAAACTGCAGCGGAGGGGTGGGGGGGGGGGGGGGTAAGACCTGGTTATTCCATAAACGGCAGGAGGTCCCAGCCGCCAGAGGTATTCTTGGACCCTCGTTAGAAGCAGAGTTCTTGCTGGAATTGAGGTACTCATACGCACCAGCTAGGTTTTGATCGAAAGGTGTCTCAACTCAGCGAATCGGAGGCGAGTTTCGCTGTTGGTTCATCTCGAAATATCCTTTCGAATGCAAGGGACATTCACATTAACCGCTGTGCCAAGCTATGATACTGCTCTGGCAAGTAAGAGCGAACTGTGCCGCAATATGAACGGCCAACAGGGACCATCGAAGACGCCGCCTAGGTACGATGTAGGTGACCCGATCCAATCTTCCACCGGCTTATCAGATGATGTCTTTGCTCCCCGTGTTGATAGCCTCGGGATCCAAAAAAAACAGGGGTCCGCGGCTCTTCGAAGGTTCCGCTTTGACCGAACTAACCTGGTCTTTCTGGCAAATTTACAGCCAACCAGCGCTTGTTCTTCTAGAACAGTTGGTCGATGGGCCCTTTTAGAGCTAACAATACCTAGCTGGGCAAGCCCCTTGAAGTCCAGCCTCGATCTGATCTTCTGCCTGTCCGTCCCGCAGCGATCCCACCTGCTGGAAAAAAAAGTACTGTGACTTGTATTGGTAGTAGAAATGTGTGCTTGTTCTGCCTTGCACTTTTTTATATAAAAGGGACCAGCTATACCAAGAAAACCAACAGTGGCAATACAGTATATTGGAATCATCCGGAGATGTTCCCTCTTTAGAAAGGGAAAAGCTCGCTGCAACTGCGCAACCTTGGAACTGCGCAACCTTTGAGATTGTCTTGAAACGCCAAGTGGAAGCTAATTTAGGACCCAACCCCTCCTTTCAAGTAACACCTATGTCTATCGGCCTGCCCATGTGAGCTACTCCAGCCCAACACGACCTTCTCTCCCTCCGCTACCATGGACCTGGCAGTACTCTGTGACTCTGAAGTGCAATCCCCTTTTGCTACAGCTATTCATCTGTACGTACTGCTAGTCCACCTTCGCCGACGTTAATGTTCAGAAACTAAGCGCTTATAATAACAGGCTTGTCGGCCTCTTCATCATAGCATCTTATATCCCCCAATTTATTCGAATCACCACAACCTCCGCAGGAACTACAGGAATCTCTGGCTGGTACATCATCCTCCTAACCACAAGTGCCACTTCGCACTTTGCCGCTCGGATCAAGAATCTAAACACCAGTTTCGCCTGGGGATGCTTCCGGCGCGGAGATCTACAAGGCTTCAATGCCTTCTCTGCCTTGGTTATATACCTCCAAGCATTCATCCACTGGGCAGCAGCTATCACCTTGCTAGCCTTTTACGTGTATTTCCGGAATGACGCCCACTCATCGCCCTCCTCGTCGCCCTCCAACCCAGTTATCCTGGGTATCGTCCTCACCCACGCAGCTATTGTCATCCCACCCGCTATCTACCTCCTCCAGCTAATAATCCACGAAGACCACCCCGACTTCGACGTGATATTGGGCCTTAACTCCATATACGGCATCTTTCTCCGATTCCTCGGCATCCTTACCTCGGTGACAGCCGCTATCCCGCAAATCCATCTCATGGTCACCCAATCTAACTCTCAATCTACATTTCGCGATAGGAATCTAGATCCCAGGGGCGGTCTCAGCCTACTAAGCCTCGGCCTGCAGGTCATCACATTCACGGCCTTAGCTGGCTCGCAGGGCTGGAGAACGAGACCGCCGCCGCCGCCACCGGGCTCTCCGCCCTCATATGAGCCAGTTAGCATCTGGAGTGTGGAGTGGTGGGCCATATTTTTCTTTTGGGGTGGGTTGGCGGCCGGGTGGGTGGTGTTAGCCGGTTCGCAGTTGCTCGTTCTGTGTGTTGCGCTGGGGCTTGGGCTTGGGGATGGGGTTGGGGCTGGACGGGGGCGTATCCATTTACGGATGGAATGAGAATAAGATCCAAGCTTTACATCTATATGTTGGCGGAAAGGAAAGATCAATGGCTTAATCGACCCCTGCAGTAACTACCTATATTATTACTCTTAATCTTGCGTTCTTCAATCAATGAGGGCGATGGTTAGTCGGTCCTTCTTAGTTGAGATGAATAGCAGGCACTCCTTATAATTATGAGGCAGGTGCACCCCCATCCCATTGATCCTTACAAGGCAGGTGCAATAGGCTATGACAACAGTGCATATTTCATGGTGAAGAGTCATCCAGCTGGAAATTTCGCGCCATCTCCAGCTCAGCTAAAGAAGTATCCGGACAACACAAAGCTCAGGTCATACAGTTGTAAGTGAAATACAATCCTCATAAACAATCGGTTCCTCCCCCCTCTCCCTCCGCCAGCGATTCGTCGGCCCCAACGGCCCCTCCAACCCCCTAAACAACCACCCCCATTTCCTCACAAACCCCTCCGATATCTCCCACCCGGCGATATCCCAAGGCGGCGACCATGCAACGATACCGGGTCGCTTGATCTCATCGTCGGGAAACCCCTCGAACAGCCCGCCGATGCATTCGGCCCACAGCTCGTCCTCTTCGAAGGCACCGACACCCTGGATCAAGCGGTCTCGGCCCTCGGGGCATGGGAACAGGTTGATCCAGTCGCTGTGCGGGACTGTTTGCTGCAAGGTGGTGGGTAGGACGGTTGGGGGGAGGGGAAAGGGGTTAGGAGCGTAGGGGATTATGTAGATGATTTCTTTATTAGCATAGTCAAGGGGGGTGGCAAGGATGCCGGAGATTAGGGTGTGTGGCTAGGGCGCGCAGGGTGTTGAATTAGAGGAGGGTGATAAGGTGGTCTGGATAGAGGGGGAAGATAATGTTGAACTGGTTCTGCTCTTTTCGAGCTTGATCTTGAGCTTTATTTGGCAGTAAGGGGTTTCTTGTATTGTATAGTATCTTGATATGGGATGCTGGGATCAGGGAGATGGATTTTTGTGTATTGTCCCAGCATTCTACCAGCCCTTCTGATTTGATCAGTGTCCCGGCTGTGGCTGCGGCTAGGGCTTTGCGTTTTCCTACTGACTGTTAGTTTCCTTGATCGGACTGGTCCCGACTCCTATTCTGGACGATGACCTACGGTATGCCCTTGTATTAAGTCTAGTCTGTGCCCGTCTGCGTGCTACGGCATCCATGGTCCCAGTCCAGTTGTCTTCCCTGCTTCTGGCTTGTACGCGGTAAGCGAGTCATGTCGTCTTGTGATTGAAGGCGGCCTGGTACGTACCCCGGCCAATTGTGGCATCGACGCGAGTTGTAGTGCTGTTGAATTTGCCGGCTGATACGCGAAAATCATGATTTCGCAGCCTTTGGCATTGATGAATGATGCAAGTTTCTTTGGGTGGGCAAGGGCGGTTTATGCAGCCTGCTCACATTGTGGATCACACATGCATGTTGTGGCTGGATGATTGCCCGAGCTAGCTTCATGCAGCTGGCTCACAGATCTGATGCTTGGAATATCCAAGACACAAGTATCTCGGACATTAGTCCATAAGAGCAATATAAAACGTCGCCTTAATTCCAGCTCAACTTTCGTATCTTCAAAGAAACATAGAACTCAATTCGCCTCAAATACTCGTCTGAACATGCCTTTCCATCCCGACATCCTCCCCAATCTCAACGGCAAAGTATACATAGTCACCGGTGGGAACTCCGGCATGTAAGTCAAGTCTCCCTCTCACCCCAAAACCCAAAACACCAATCTCACAAATCCACCTACACAGAGGCTACACACTGTCGCCCACCTAGCAGAATACGGCGCCCACGTCTACATGTGCGCCCGATCCCCAACAAAGGGCACAGCAGCAATCGCCAATATCAAGAAACTCTACCCCACGGCCAACACCGACCTCCTGCAAATGGACCACACAAACCTCACCAGCGTTGTCGCAGCCGCAAAGCACTTCCTTACCCTCGAACCAACCCTGCACGGCCTTGTCAACAACGCAGGCATCATGGCGACGCCCCTTGAAATCACCAAAGACGGCCACGAGGCCCAGTGGCAGACAAACTACCTCGCGCACTGGGTTTTGACAACGAACCTGCTCCCGCTGATGCTGCGGACCGCCACGCTTCTTCCTCTCGGTAGCGTGCGCATCGTCAACCTCACCTCATCAGGCCACCTAGGCGCACCCAAAGGCGGGATCAATTTCCAGGATCTATCGCTTAATGAGTCTAGCCCGTGGACGCGGTACGGGCAGAGCAAGCTCGCCAACATCCTGCACACCAAGACCCTGCATAAGAGGTACGGGCCTGGCTCTGCTAGTGCGCGGAACGGGGAGGGCGAGATCTGGGTATCAGCTGTGCATCCGGGTTTGGTTGAGACGAATCTGGCTACGGCGGTGGGGGAGTCCGGGTCGGGTATGATGAGTATTTTCTCAGTGCTGCGGATGGTTGGATTGATGGTTCCTGCTGAGAAGGGGTCATGGAGTAGCTTGTTCTGTGTGGCGAGTTTGGAGATGAAGGCGGAGCAGAGCGGTGCGTATGTTGAGATTTTGAGGCGGTTTGGGGAGCCGTGGTGGCAGAGCCGTGCGGCGAAGGATGGGGAGCTTGCAGAGAGGTTGGAGGATTGGACGGGGGAGGTGATAGGGAGCGAAGGGTGGGCTTAGTGAGGCCTATCTCACTTACTTGTAGCTATAATGAGAGTTGGTGGACTCTTCAGCTACTGGTACTTGAGGCGTGGTGATTTTTCTAGACACAAATTAGTACGGTGTAGTGCGGCACTAGGTTGCTCATATACCAGAATTATCAGCTGGTTCGAAGATAGACCTGAGATTAACAAGTAATAACCCCCCTGAGCAAGTATAGATTGACAGGGAATTCCTGTTGGTGGAATCGACGATCGTCCGTGATTAAGACAACCCTTGTTAGCTTTAAGTCCCTAGATCTTCTTCCAAATTTTTTTAATGCAATGGCACTTGACATCCACCACCTAATCCTAGCCAAATACTATCTTAATACTATCTATCATCTAACCCTCACAAGCAACACAATCCACCTAATCAAGCACATCTACCACAAGATCTACTGGGACCCAGCAAGCTCTAAAGGATAATGGCCGTGCCAGGACATCTAGAAACTGTTAGGTACCCTAATCCATCACCCCCAGCTATCCTCTCTAATCCAAATCTTCAGTCTAGACTTATCGTACAAATGCACCTTCTTGTGCAGGCACAGCCATGGCGACTGGGTTGCTGAGGAGGGAGATATCCGATAATACCTCAAGATAGTCAAGCCCATGGGCGTGGGCGTGGGGGGGACTGGAATTGGAGTTAGAAACATAGCATACTCAGCTGAAGCAAAAGGCCTATGACGCGTGGATTGCACTGCTTCTCACTCAGCTTGGACATATCGAGATTCTCGATCTCGGTCTTCCCTTCTGGAAGAACTCGATCTCACGATAGCCGCGCCGAAAGCCAAGAAATGGAAAGGCGCACCAAAATCCAAGTTATTAGAAGCGAGCGCTGTGGCTATTCCACATGCGCATGCTGACAGCCAAAGGCATAATAGGGTCATGGCCCTAGCGCCGCGCCTGGGAGAGTTGCACCTGGGGTGGAATGAGGAGGTAGATGGACACGCAAAGGTGGATTTCGCAGAATTACACTCTGCACTGATTCGTATTTCAGGGTCTCACGAATCCTTAGCCATCAACACTCACTGGAATGATACCGAAATGAATCTACTTAGGATTCCAGTGCAGAGTCTCTACAGCGCTCCACTGGGTTCTATGAAACAGTTCCACGCCCGAAGGCATCTCAGCCTTTCTATTGAACTCCTGGTAGGCGTTACCGCCACCCCGTGGGAAAGAGATGCACTTTGCGATCTCCTTCCCCCAAAACTTGAAAGGTTAAGGTTAAACCACGACTCAATGACCTGGGGCCAGCAGAAAGAAATAATAGCTGGCGGAGGCACTCATGGAAACCACTACCTCCAAGACTTCGTCAACGTCCTGCGCTAATTGCTTCCCACTCAAGAGAACCATCTGCGTTTAGGAGTAGTCGAATTAGACTTTTCTTTGCGAGGCCGCTTCCGCCTGCTGCGCTAGATGGAAATGGAACCGGAAATAAGAATGGAAATGGTGAAGAAGGGTCATCACCAATCTTGACATGGGTGCAAGATTCCGCATCCTCGCTGAGAGGGGTGGTGTTAACTTATCTATGTATTTCTTCCGCGAATGGCCGACTCGAGCGGCATCTACGGGGATGTTGGTTGCGTCTGATGCTAATTATCATGAACAGGGAATATATAAGTGAGTGATACTACTAGGACCTGGCCTGCGAGGAGGGCGTGGGATGTAAAGAACCTACAAAGATACCTATCAGACACCATTTCAACTACAGCTTAATATGTGACTTTGCACGATGATGAGGATCTTACAATAACTACGTACCATAAGCCACTAATAAAAGCTGGAAAGCTCTATACTAGCTACCTTTATTTTAGATACAGAAAGAGATTAGGGACTAAATATAGAATCTGTTGGAAGTTAGGTATTGAACTAAGGCAGCCATTTGACTGACTAGGTACCTAATGAATACGTAAATAAAACAAGGGCTTAGGGCCTAATTAAGATTATTTATGTTATGTTATGTTAAATATCTTAAAATCACTTCGAGAATGACCGTCATTATCTAGACCTAACTACGTGGCTCCGGACCGTGACATCTCAAGCCGTTGGCAGGTATACCTGCGGGATCTGCCAACAGATCTCTCCTTCCCCTCTTCATGTTTCGTATTCTGTACAGATCAATACTGTTTATCATATAGTGTCCTTTCAAGTATGAAGCAGAGATCTAGAAGCTCATTGATGGTTTGCAGAGGCTGGTCATACTAGCCCTCGCTAGACACAAGGGGCAAAGAAGCCATAAGAATCGAAAGTCAAAGAGATACTAAGAAAGCAGGACAGAGTCCTGTAATAATCAGAGCTCCCAAGGCGGACTCCTCTCCACGGTCTCACTTCCATCAGGAAACTGTAAGAGCCCGTCCTCTGGCTGAAGATCAGTAGGTTTCCAGATTCCATCCACTTGACCGGTCATGCATACGCGATAGACAATGTTTCGAGTAAATTCGGTATTGCCTCGTTGGTAGCGGCCCCAAAAACATGTGTCGGCTACATCCCGATAGGACATCCATCCAGATTTCTTAAGCAGATCATGAGAAACAGGCTCTGCATATATAAACCTGCTATCCATCACATATACACGAAACGCGATGGGTGGGTCGTCCAGAATCGAGGACTCATCCACTCAGCCAACATGAAGGCATATTCTGGGACTTTGTTGGAGACCGTAACATACTCACACCATATTCGTCCAGAGTGCAGCATCTCGCGCAGGCCGGACTTGACTGCGTCAGTGTCGGTGCTGGCTGTGCTAGTCAGATTCGTGAAGGCAAGGAGGTTCTCTTCGAAGAGGTCGCTGTTGAGCTTGTCTACGTGTCTCAGTATTGTATCATCCATCGGTCGTTCACTGGCAGGTATATCGTGCAGCAGCTGGATCTGTTGCTTTGTTTGTTTAGCGAGCGGAACTGAGCGTGCAATTTTTTTCTCAAAAAAACTGAGAAATGCCTGCATTAGTCTGTCCAAGGAGGGTATCTGCTGTGAGAAGTCCATCTCTTGACGTGAAGGCGGCGGTCGACGACCAGGTACTGCACCATCCCCGCCTTGGGGATTGCCTCTCCTCTCATCGTCGTCGGAGTCAGAGTCAGAGTCACTATTGAAACCTCCCCCGCGTGCTGCTCTGCGGCGGTGATACCGGCCCGACTTGGTCTGGGAAGGTCGTACGCCAGATTTTGGTGGCTCTGGAGGTGGCAATGCGCTTGTTTGTCGTTCCTTCCGGCGTGTCACTTCTGCTGCGTGAACCTTGCCAGTAGGCTTCTGCAGTTATGCTTTAGGATCAAGATCGGCGGGGTCAAGGGTTTTCTTTTTGGCTATCTTTCCAGTTTTCAGCTCGACTGCCTGGGCTTTGAGTCTCCTATGATAACGAGACCGGGCTGTAGAACAGGCTTTGTACTTCATGGTGAAGGTGAGAATAAAGAGGATTTGTTAGGACTAAAGGTTCTTCCTTCGGCAGTCGAGGGAGAGGTTGGATTTAAGTGAAATCGAAGAGCCAGAGCTCCGCCTGATGTGGCTGTGTTGTCCCTGTGTAGCCAGGCCAGGCTACGACTCTTCATCCATGCTCATGGCTATAAGCAGCCTTGCCTTTGGCAAATTTTGACTCTTGTTTTACTCTATTTTCTTCATAGTAAATCCCTACCTAGTTAATCTAGTGCTGAATCCTTTACAACACTGTATTACATAATTTCTGGTTGTGGTGATGGCTAGCTAAGATCGCCATTAGAATCACCTAGGCATGTAGATGGGATTTCAGCATAGCAAAGTGACAGGTTGCAAGATGCTCAATACCCACTTAGGCTTAGCGAATTATAAGGGTTTCATTGAGCCTTGGTCTGATAGTCTGAAGCACAAGCGCCTTCAGGGCTAAACTCAAAGTAACTCTACGCTTTACATGATGCATATGTTTATTTTGTATCAGACTTCTGCTTATACCATCTTGTGTATGTGGATAAGTCCAGATATAACAAGAGGATAGGGTTTAGAAGAACAGGCTGATCTCTTAGTATTGCACCTACTCAAGTAGCCAAATTTCACCATGATCAGCGGTACCACTTCCAGCATATGCACAGGATGGGATTGCCCTATCCCAAGTTTTTCCGACGCCTCTATCTTCGAGGATTTCATTGAGGAGCTGCCCATATGCTCAACAGTATGCCATCTGGCACCACCATTCTCCTGAGCCAGTGTACCAAAATCTTGACTATGTTTTCTGTTGCTTGTGCTGGGGAGCTGATTCAGCTACTTCCCTCTGTTCCAGTCTGACAGAATAAGTTAATCTTGCATTAAATGAGCTCAATCTCTTCTGAATGTATTCCTTCATGGTCAACAAATTCCCCTTGCATGATTCCGTGAACATAAGCAATGTCAATTTTCTTGAAATAATTTTCACTGTCTGTCCTTCGCAACACAACTGGTGTTGGCATCCCAGCGATAAGCCACACCTCATCGCCTTTTCGCACATTCTTGGTGCTCTTGCCTAGAAGGCCTGCCCGAGTACGAAAGAGTACTTGGTGACTAATATTTGACGGCTCTTTCATCATATTGCGGAATTTCTCACGGGCAAGACTAACATCCTTCTGTGGTGTACGCACTTTGGGAAATTCCACAAGCATAGTGAAGTTTGGAAAGAAATCCATCTCGCTCTGGGCTAATTTTCCGATCGGGCCCCAAAGTTCCATCAGAATACGGAAGTATGTGCCAAGGTCATTTGCTGCCAGAGTAAGAAGACACTCGCCCACCCAAAGTCCGAATATGGGGCGGTATATTTCCAGAGCCGCCGCTGTTCTTAAGTCCGCCTTAATTACGACCGACGCAAGAGTAAGCCATAAAGCCTGGCTTCGTGGTTGACCATCGAAATACACTGGTTTAAAGGCGCAAAGAAACCTGAGTATGTCTGGGAGTGTCCTAGCAATCCAGGAATCTTCGTATACGCCGTTGTAGGTAACAACTCTATCTTCAATAACGTCGACTTTCTGTGCATTGAGCACTAGGCCATCGGGTCGTCGCACGACCAAGGGCGCGGGAGGAAGCGCTTTTGCCGCATCATTTGATGGTTTGAATGCGAAGTCTCCATGAGCGACGTTCAGCCCATTGGCATAATTCGGAACCCAAGAGGGGAGCTTCAGTTGGAACTTCGCATATCCTTGTAAGTGAGGATCGTGATTCTGGAACAATAGTAATCGCGGATCTTCTGACACGAGGAGTCTTGTGAATTTGGTATATATTTCAGCAGTTGAAAGTCGGTAATTCACTTCCATGCTCTGAAGTGGACTTGCATCCGAGATACTTCTCTTGATCATTCCAAGAACTCCATAAACCATGTCTTTTGGATCCGTCGCAGTGGAGCTGGATGAATACAGTAATATGTTGAAGAGATTACCAGGTGATCTCTCCTTCATGCCTTTTTTCAACCTAAGTATGTCCATCATCCTGTTGCCGGGAAGATCGATAAATTCGCTCGGTCGGGAGGTTGGAAAGTGCAGGCTGAGAGATGCAGCTTTGGAAAATTTGTCGATGCTTATTTCATACTGACCACAGAGTAGTGAAAGGTGGACAGCAAGACAAAACTCTTGTAGAACCCACATTCTCAAGAACCATGTGCGCTGCAACATCAGCTTCAATGCATTCCAGTGATCATCTGAATCCGCGAGTGGTCCTAGAAATTTGCCCAATGGCTGAGGGTTGTCTATTCGGGCGTTCACCAAGGGAATTTCTTTATTCTCGATAACAGTTATGAACTCCAACGCCAACGGGGTGGTCTGTTCTGCCCTGCCAAGCCATATAACTACAGACTTGGCCTGCATGTATATGTCTCCCATCATTTTAACTTGTCCTGCGCGCTCACTGAGATTGTCTTGATCGATGCAAACAGCGTCTATCCATATGAATTCTTCGAGAAGGTGGCGATGAAATCGTCGTACGTCTCTGAGGAAATCAGAAGGGTTTTGGGTGACAGGAATGATGCAATTTTCGCAGAATATCTGGTTGCATCTTTCTGCAGTGACGCCGCGCTCCGTCGCCTCCTTGCCTGGACTTCCCCAAGAATAGGACAGTGCTATATAACTTGACTGGCGATCCAGCTCGACTTCTGTTAGGGAGCAGCAAGGCACATCACCAAGATTCTGGTCAAGGATCTTCAACACACGAATGCCCTTCGGGTTGCGAAGAGATGGGTAATGGTAACGAGTGCGGGTCTCTGAGGCCATGGCGATGGCAAATGGGGAAGGGGATGGGAAAGGATACAGAGGTTTGACTAGTTTTGCACAGAAACTTCCATCTGTCAGAATTACTGGGTAATCCCTGAGGAGAGGTTCAATCAGTTGTATTCTTCTGATCTCGTCCAGAGAGTTGTTTCCGCCTCGTACCCCTCTCTGGGCACGAAGGCGCTATACCTGCCGCCCTGCCCGACCAGCCCGACCATTTCACATCGACGTCCCAATATTGACCAGCTCAAGTTGACACCAGCTAGCCGTGGATCGCCCGCATATGGTGTTACACCTCATCTGTATGACCAGTGAGTCAACGGTGGAGAACGAGAGCATCGAGTCAAGGACTCTGAAGTTTGATGCCGCGGTGGCTTCTTTGAACAACTGGAATGCCGCTGACAGCATGGGACAGAAAGACGCAGCATTGATCAAGTTTGCGGCGGAGTGCAAGGATGTCTCCGAAGAGCTGCGCGAATTGCTCAACTGTGTCAAGGCTGTGAAGGAGAACTCAAGGAGAGCGAGTGCATGCAGCAGTTCTACTACTCCGTGGAAATGCTCAAGGTGGAATGACCGGTCTAAGGATTCAGGACGGGACAGGGAGGGGGATTTCTGGGGTATTACTCACCATGGCCATTATCGGAGGTTCTAGGATAACAGTAGATAGGGTCTCAAGATTCTTTGTGCAATGTCAATCGTTCGTATACACCCGGCTTTAGGGCTTTAGGGCTTCGGCGACGGCGTTTTGCCCCGTGCCGAAGCCGTCATAAAATAAAATGATAGACCCTGCAAGTCCAGCACTGGCGATCCGCCAGTCGGCTTATGCTTTGCTGAACAAAATCCCCCAATCCTGTAACGGTGTCATATCTATCTCGCACAACCGCAGCATATCCCACACCACCGTGACAACGGTATCAAACACCGGCACTCCATGCTTCTTCTCCCAGTAAACCACCCGTTGAGCCGCCCGTAGATTCGTACAGAAGGTAGAAATTGCCGCCACTTTCTTCCCCGCGACATCAGCAACCATCTCATCGAGCGTTGGCTCGCCAATATCCGCAAAAGATGTATTCTTCGACATCCGCAGATGCCTCTCTTTCGTAGCATCGATCCCAATACTCGCATATGTCCTGGTAATGGCTTCTTGCACGTTATCCATATACGGCGTCACAAAGCCCAGTTCCGTAACGCCGAATTCTTGACAGGCCTTGTTAAGCGCCAGAACCGATGTAGTAGCCGGGATCCCCGTAGCCTCTGTAATAGCAGCGCATAGCTTCTCGTCGGCTTCGAAGCCTAGCCAGCCGGATGATGTGCCGCTCCAGCCGATGATGTCTACCCCTGCGTCGGCGAGGAGCTGTGCGGCGGCTAGGATCTTGTCGTTTTGGAACTGTTGGAGAGCATCATTGTCGAGGCTGATTTTTGTGACGGGGAAGCGGGAGAAGTGGACGGTGACATTTGGGAGAGAGGCGATTATTGCCTGTGTTAGAGGCTCCAGGCTTGTGTTTGAGGAGGGAGTTAAGACTCCTAGGCGGATGTATTTGGGCATGATGTAGGTATTCAATCTTGATTCTTGGTTAAAAAGTTGGTCGGAGCTTGTAGAGAAAGGCCGTCGCAGATTCAAATAGCGGCAGCCAAGGCAGCTTTATCTTCATCGGCCGAGGGGATGGGGTACTCCAACTGTACTCCAATTGTTTATCATAGAGACTTGATAGTCCACAATCTCATTATTGGCCGCGATAAACCAGTCAATCGCGGTTGTTGGGGTTATATACCGCTCCATCCTCGGATTGACTGCTGCTCGAGTAAATTTAGACCCAGATCCAGGATCTCACTATGGTTGTCAGCAAGAGGCTTGCTAGCCCTAAGGCTCTACTAGATGCTATCCGAATTGACAACGACCAAGACGAATCCGAGAGCGGGCAATTTGGAAAATGGTCAAATAAAGATCTTGATCCTTCGCCTCCAGAGCAGCGAACGTGGACTTCCTGGTCCTTCTTTGCCTTTCAGTTCAGCATTGCCTTTTCCCCGACCACTTACAATGTCGGCGCCAGTCTGTTTGCGATCGGTCTCACTTGGTGGACTATTCTCATAGCATCAAGTATGTCTCGTTCGGCTAACTCTGTGAGCCTCGTTAACGATATACCTAGTTGTGGTTTCGGTCTTGGTGGCGGCTTTGTTACTGCTGAATGCTCGAGGAGCAACTTTGTTCGTCTACTCAACCCTATCAAAGGCCGCTCTCTAATTGATCATGGACTGGCAGATATCACATTGGTTATCCAACGTTTATTCGCGCGTCTAGCGGCATCTACGGATCTCTGGTATTTGTTTTTATTCGAGGAGTACGTACTCTACTCCAGAGGATAGCTACCCTGACAGTCACACTGACCCTCACAGGTTGTTGCAGTCCTTTATATGGCTATTCAGACACTCTACGCCAGTCGATTCGTCTCTGTGATGCTTCGCTGTGTCTTCGGCCATCGTTGGACCGACATTCCCAATCGTATGTCTGACCAGCTGTTTCATTCGATACATTCTAACTAGGATAGATCTTCCGGAGAGTGCCGCCATTACCTCCGCCGACCTCCTCGCTTTTGGTATCCTGTGGTTACTGGAGTTCCCTTTTGCCTTTGTGCATCCCAGCAAGATGGACATGGTGTTTCGAGTCAAGTCGGTCCTAGCACCAGTCGGTTTGATTGCGACGATGATCTGGGCTCTAGTACGTGGTCTTGTCCTTTATTCTAGAGTTATCATACTTATAATTACAAGGTCTCAAGCCATGGTGCCAACTTCTCAGGCCTCAGTACTGCCGACACAGCAACAGGGTCCGCTCTAGGATGGTCCTTCATGAAAGCAATCAACACCATTGTGTCGAATATCATTCCACCGCTAGTCAACATCCCCGATCTTGCACGATACGCCAGGAGGTCATCAGATACAATTCCCATGTCGGTCGGTTTGATAATAAGCAAGCCAGTGGTGGTGGTCCTCGGTATGGTCATCACAGCTGCGGGATATAAGCAGTTCGGTGAAGTACGAAAACCAGAATAAAATCCTGCGAGTAGGGCTAATAAACGTCCAGGCGTACTGGAATCTATGGGACTTCTACTCCAGCATCCTAGACAACTACTGGGGCCCCGGTGCTCGCACTCTCGTCTTCCTCGCCGCTGGGATCCAGGCATTCGCAACCTTCGTCACGAACCTCACCAGCAACTCCATCCCAGTGGGATGTGACCTGGCCGGATTATTCCCTCGCTACTTCACCATCGTCCGTGGCCAGGTTGTCTGTTTCTTGCTCGCGTGGGTATGCGGTATGTGAACCAAACCCTCACTCACTCAGCTACTCAACCATATATCCTGACCCCCAGCAGTTCCCTGGAAACTAACATACTCCGCAACCTCATTCCTAACCTTCCTCGGCTCCTACCTCTGCTTCATCTGTCCCATAGTAGCATGCATGGTGTAAGAAAGCCCCACCCCTCCCCCCCTTCCGCCCCCTAACTATCCATAACTAACCACTCCGCAGAGTCGACTACTATCTCGTCCGAAAAGGCAACATCCACATCCCCTCACTCTACTCAACAGCCCCAAACAAGCCCTACTACTACACATTCGGCTTCAACCTCCGCGCATTCGCCTCCTGGGCCGCCGCCATCGCCCTCGTGATCCCCGGTGTCTCGGGCGCCCTGAACCCGGGCTCAATCGGGACCGCCGCGGTGCGGATCTACGACCTGGGATTCCTGATCTCCACGTCCGTGACTGCGGTTCTGTATTATGCGAGCTGTCGCCTGTGGCCTGTGATGGTTTATCCGGTTGAGCATGCGGATCATGAGACCGGGAGGGAGAATATGCGGTATACGGAGGGGTTTTTTGGTGATGAGGAGGTTGTTCCCGAGTATCTTCTTGAGACGGTGTTTTTGGATGGGAGGGATGTGAAGGGGGTTAAGGGGATGGTGGAGGGAGAGGTAGAAGGGGAGAAGGGCTCTGGCTTTGTTTAGGTTGGATTCCTATATATTAATAGTGGTTTATGTGTAATTGTTGGGGTGATAAGTTCATAATGCATTTTAATCTTCTAAACGCATCATAAATCAAGCAAAACTGTACCTATACCATAATTTTTGTTCTTTTAAACTTCAGGCCAACAGCGAAAACTCTCTGCCATCACCGTGTAAATGTCTGCACTTGCTCTGCAATGTCCAAGTCAGCATAACAATGAATTCATCGATTTTCTGCTGATAATGATAAAGTTCAGTATCAATTATGTATGGTTTCTCTGTCAACCCTTTTCTTGCACTGGCTAAAGTAAATAACCCAGATCAGTATCACAAGCTGTACATTCCATCTCAGCTTAGTATAAAGAATATACGTACGTCGCCAATTCTTTTCCAATTCTAGCCGCCTCTTCCTTTCCTCGGTCGCGTCCCATGGCATACGGGCACCGGTAATAATCTCGTGGCCTATGCCAACTAACGTTAGCAAAAACACCTACATTGATCTCCCTTCTTTAGCTTGGCAGCAGCAATTTAGGAATAAACGAGAACAGACGGGGGTGGTTCTGAGTATATTACAAGACCCGATAAACCCGGCCCACGGAGCCAGGTGCTGAAGATGGTAAGAGGCATCGAACGGCTTTAGAAAGGGTAAGTCGGAGTCAGTAACAGGGCATGCTAGCAAATAAAGGTAATGGTCTACGATCTCTGTTAGTTTCTGGGGGATTTATAACATTTTGCATTTTTAGATACATCAGATAAGAACTTGTATTCAATCAGATCAAGATAAAATAACATCAAAAGAGTGTATGTAATGAGATAATATATCTCTCCACCAGCTGCTAGGCCTCTGAGCTATAGAGCATCTTAATCATTTCGGCAACCTCTTCAAGCCCTTCGTGAATTGACAGTTGGATCCAACCAAGCTCGGTAGTAGGTTCATCATCATCACCCCCCTCATCCTCGTCGCCATCATTATCTTCACCCGAGCATTCTATATCATCCTTTATGTGCCGTTCCGATGGTAGGCAGACACCTGTCGTAATCTGATGGCCTATGGCAAAACGCAGAAACAAACGTCAGTATCAAGTCTTCTTCTCGTAGTTCAGCATCTGGGGCAAGGCCTACCTTTAACCATAGGTTCCAACAGAGCTTTTACAAAAACACAACCCTTTTTCACACCTTGCCGTGCAATGCTCGTCCGAGTACCGTCCCTTGGAGTCAATATTGCCACAGCAGCCCGGGGGGAGGGGGGGGGGGGGAGTTCAGCGCAAAAGATCGATACGTCCTGGCTGTTACGCTGGTGGCCTCGGTCTGCCAACTCGGTCAGACGTCGTGGCTCGAGCAATTTAATGAGAGGAAGATTGCCTTTTTCGTGGCCGAAGAGGGTACGGTTGGCATTGGACACCCCTACCTGATCAGTGACTTTCCCTGCGCAAGGGATCGATCGGTTGCAAACGAACCCGATCATCAGAAAGTGATGTTCGGCCTTGCATGCTTTACTAAAAATTGGCGTCGAAACGCCGCTTGAACGGTCTGCGGCACCGCGGGTACTTGGTAAACATGCTGTGGTGGACAAGCAGGATATCTGCGATGAACTTTTCTTATTAAAAGGGTCCAGTATAGTATCTCTAGGATTCGACAGGGCGATCGAGACTTGTCTGAAACAGTGGTACAAGGGGGACACAATTGACAATTACCCGGAGTACTATAACAGTGTCATCAGAGACGAGGTTCTTCGACCCTTACACGCGGAGCTCCATGACATTGTTTCGCTTCGTTGTTGATACTAGCAAAGACCCGTCCAGCTATTTCGATGGAGATGTCGATCATATGCAAAACGTTGCTATCCAGGTTCTGCTTTGCTGATTTTTCTTGCGTGAGATGGTGTTTGGAGTAGGATACAAGAGTTACCGTTCGCTGAAGAACTGGGGACATGATACGCAGAAGGAGTACCTTTTCTTTATCCATTCTACCAATCCATTTATTTAATAATCCATCAACAAAGCTTTAGGTGTATGATGAAAGAAAGAAAGAACGAAAGAAAAAAACTTCACTTCTGCTCTTCCCTCCACCGAAAATCCGTCTTCACCTGAATCCCCATCCCATCCACCACCCCCTCCTGACTTCCCCCCCTCCCACCCCCCAGCTCATCCATCTCAAACCGCCCAGACGCACTCGTTGTCATCAATAATGACTCATCCCCCTCAGGCCTCAACCCCTTCCCCTCCTCATCAAGCTGCTGAAACACCCCCCGCCGCCCACTCCCATCAAGCGCTTTACTCCGTCTCTTAATGCTCGAACTCGTCCCCTGTGGCGTACTATTCCCCAATCTATTCCGCGCCATGGAGGAGCCCATGATCCGTTTGAAGAGGCGGCGCATAAGCGGTTGCAGGGTTGGGAGGCAAGCGCAGAGGATCCCGGTGCATGGTTCTACCGATGACCAGACGTATACGTCGGCCATGATCCAAGTAACGTCGAGGTTGTGGTCTAGGGGGATCATGTAGTAGATTCGGATTATGGATGCGATGCAGACACTTTTACAACGATATGATCGCTGTTAGTTCTCTCTCTCTCAATTCATCAATCGCGAGCAGAAAAGGGGCCATGGGGGGCATTGGGGGGTGAAAGGACATACAAAGACCCCAGCAAGAAAATCCCCGAAATGAGAATCTTCTGTATCCGTCTCATCTGCAGTTTCCACACCAACGGGATCGGAACAACGAGGATCAAAAGATCCGTAAAGACATTCGCGGCGGCGTTGCCGATGTAGAACGGATACAGATCGTACACGCAGTGGCCGCCGGCTGGGTCCGCGAATTGAGTCCAGTAGTACGAGGGGGGTCGGCAACAGGCTGTGAATGCGATCGTGCAGGCAACGAAGTAGCCGAGGGTTAGGAAGGCGCAGAGGTACATGATGCTTGTCATGCCGAAGATGCGGCGGTAGAAGAAGATGATGGAGAGTTTGATGAGCGGGATTGCCCAGACGTAGATGAGGACGTAGGCAAAGTGAGTCTGATGTTGTTGTGTTGTTGGTATTGTTAGTGGTGGTTTTTGCCGGGGGGGTAGGGCTTGGAGGGCGGACCTGGTTGACTCGGGTGATGTCGTCTATGGGAACGATCCAGACGTGTTTTCCTAGGCCGTATGTTCCTCCTTGGTCTGTGAGCTTCGTGGTTCTGAGGATTTACGCGTGTAGATGAGACGAACCGACAATTGTGCATGCGAGTATCCCATACGTCGGGATCTAGGCGCTGTTAGAGCGTTGAGGCGAGAGTAGGAGGTAGGTATTCGTACCAAAGAAGCGACAATGAACCAGTCATCGGCTGCGAAGTTGATCTTCTGCACCTTGACTCTCGTGATCATACGCAGGGCCACGGCCACGGTGGCCAGGACCGTCAGGGCGATGGTGATGGCATTGTTCCGGGCAGTGTGGCTCTCAGAGAGATCCAGACCTGAAGGCGGGTCACCAAAGGGACTTGACATTTCAACATTCGACCACGCATAATAATTCACGACAGAAAATCAGGATGACTTGAGAAAGCAGACTTCAAAGGCATTGTCTCCTCTCATTTATTGTGTCGCAAACGCAAACCTTAACTCGAGACTCAGTGCCACTTCCAACAAGGAACAACTCCTGCGCTACTTCCATCGCGCATCCCCAAGCCCAGCGATGCGTTGAGTGGCCTGAGCTTTGCATCGTGGCGTTTCTGCCCCATTCGGACCGTCCCGGGGTCAGAAGTTCAGAGGACGAGAGATTACAGGATCAAACTAATGATGTTAGTTTACGGAGTCACTATCCAAATTGACTCCGAAGTAGCCTGTCAGATGCTTTAACCATCTGGGCTGGGGCGTTGGGTGGAGATGACGGACGATCCAGGGCCTCAAGGCTCAGACAAGAGAAGCAGGGTAATCTGGAAGCCTGAAGGACCTGAAGGACTCGAAGGAGGCTAGCCTGCATCTGCAACCTGCATCTTGAGTCCTTGACAAATCGAGACTTCAAGGAGTACCAAGAGATAACAGGGGGAAATCCGAGCGTCAAAAGTACGGCCGAAGCACATCAGAGCTAAAGACACTAACAGGAACGAACCCTTCGCCCGTCACCAGTGCGAGTCAGGTAGAAAATTAGAATGGGAAACTAGCATCGAGATCAGGCCATTGGATTTCCCGAGTACCCATGAGGGGGTGTTTCACATTCTCGGGGAGCTATATAGTAATAATACCTCTACCCCCTCCACCGCTGCCCATGTCACAACGGTTACAAGTACAACCCCCAATTCTCGCGCAGTATCCCGTAAAATCGAACAAACAAAATGGCTGCGCACGAGAATCCCACACCAACCAACGGCGTCCACGATGACTGGGCAATCGACCCCTCCGTTTTCGCCTTCACCCCCCGGAAACTCCGCGTCGTCTGCATTGGTGCCGGTTTCTCGGGCTTAACCATGGCCTACAAGCTCAAGCACGAACGACCCCTCGACTACGTAGACTTTACTATCTATGAAAAGAACACTGAAGTCGGCGGAACGTGGTATGAGAACGTGTACCCTGGAGTAGGATGGTACGCCGCCCCCAAATCTCTCTTCCCCTCATTTCCGGAGGAATTCCGACTCAATTTTATTTGAATTTGAATTTGGATTTGAAAGGAGATTCGTGTTAATGCAGCTTGCATCTGCAGTGACATCCCCATTCGTGCGTCCACCCCTCCCGATCCTCTCGTTTCTTTTTCCGGACTCTCTCCCATACTAACTCCGACCGGACTGCAGACAGCTACATCTTCTACTTCAACCCGAACCCAAACTGGTCACAATGTTACGCCAAGGGCCCCGAAATCCAGCAGTATATCCTCGACACGACGGAGAAATATGGTCTCAAGGAGAGAGTCCAGTTCCATACAAAGCTCCTGAGCTCGATCTGGAACGAAGACGAGGGGAAGTGGGTCCTAAAACTTGAGCGGGATGGCGAGGTCTTTCAGGATAAGGCGGATGTTGTTCTTGATGGGAGTGGTATACTCAAGTTTGTCTCTTTTCCTTCTTTTATGGTGAGGTACTGACATGTGTAAAGCAACTGGCAATTCCCAAACATCAGAGGCCTAGATACATTCCAAGGAAAACTCCTCCATACAGCGAACTGGTGCGTCCCCCCTCCCTGCTCCCTACTCCCATATGAATATCATAATAACATGAACGCAGGGACCTCGAATACAACTGGGAAGGCAAGAAAATCGCCGTCATCGGCAACGGCTCCTCCGGCATCCAAATCGTCCCAGGCCTACAGCCAAAAGCCGGGAAACTGGTCAACTACATCCGCAACCCAACATGGATCTCAACAAACCTAGCCGGCGACATCACAAAGGACGGTATGGGCACCAACTTTGAGTACACAGAGGAGGAAAGGAAACTGTACCGTGAGAACCCCGAGGAGTTTCTTAAGTATCGGAAGTATATTGAGCAGTCGTATGTCCCCCTCCCATCTCCCCTCCCCATTTCATTATTATTTGATATATCCCGGGGTGTTAATGCAATGATGTAAACAGAGTAAACAGCGTCTACAAACTCATGCTCTCAGGCTCCGCCGAAAACAAATTCCTCTTTAATCTCGTCAACACCGTCATGCGCACACGACTCTCCTCAAATCCCCACCTCATCGACAAACTCATCCCCGACTACGAAATCGGCTGTCGCCGCCTCAGCCCCGGAGACGGATACCTCGAATCCATGCAATCCCCCAACGCAAGATTCGCCTTCGACCCAATCACCCGGATCACACCGACGGGGATCCTAACCAAGAACGAAAACGGAGAGGAAGAAGAAGAGGAATTCGACCTCATTGTATGCGCGACAGGGTTTAACACGTCGTTCATCCCAGCATGGGAACTCGTCGGTCGGGATGGGAGACGGTTAGATGAAGAGTGGAAGGATATACCACAGGCTTATTTCTCGCTTTGTGCGGCGGGGGTTCCGAATTATTTTCTCTTTGCTGGGCCTAATTCTCCGATTGGGCATGGGTCTGTGCCGGCTATGTTGGGCTGGTCTGGGGATTATATGCTGGATTGGATTGAGAAGATTGCTGTCGAGGATATCAAGTCGGTCCCACCTTCTCTATGGTACAAGTGTGGTTGCAGGAACTGACGAGTACTAGATCTATTGTCGTGAAAGACTCTATCGTGCATGCCTTCAACCGCTACGCAGCCGAGAATCTGAAGCGCTGCGTCTGGTCCAATGGATGCACGGCGTGGTATAGTAAGAAGAATGCCCCGGGGGAGAATAATACCGTGACGGCGATGTATCCGGGGAGTGCGCTGCACTATAAGGGTAAGGGTTTAACCACACTGTCGAGGTTAGGGTATGCTAATGAATGTTGACAGCATATATCAAGACCATCCGCGGTGAGCACTTCGATATCCAATACAACACGGCGAATCCGTTTGGGTATTTAGCGAATGGGGAGTTAGAGCTGGAGAGGACTGAGGGGGGGGATATGGCGTATTATTTGCAGTGACTTCATTACTGCTAATACGGTATTCATGGGTAGCGATCGTTAATCAAGTTCAGAGACAGGTAAATATATAACAAACTATATCAGACGAGGTATCAATCATAACTTCATAGGTATAAACAGCCAAACAAAATCCCTCCAAGTCATAAATAAGCAAGCAAATCACCTCCGAAAAGAAAGCTCACTACTCGCAGGCCTCGCCAACGCCTTCCCACAGCGCCTCACCTGCTTATACACCAACTCCTTCGCCAAATAATCCTGCGTCGCATCCACAATCGTCTCCATCTCCCCCAACGCATCAAGCTCAATTTCCGCTAATCCATTCGGCACATCAAATCGAAACAACCGCCCGTCATCATCAAGCTCCGAGTGCTCCTGGATAAACTTATTCGTCTCAACCTCAGGATCAACAACCGTCGCCGCCTCCGCCGTCTTCGTCGAGAACCCAAACACCCCACTACTCTTCGTCGCCCGCTTGATCGTCGGAAGACCCGTTCCAATAGAAACCATGCATCGCAGCTGGGATTCAAGAGAGGTCAGCCGCCAGACGTTCTTTGCTTCGATCCAGACTTCGCGGATCGGGTTGTTGGCTTGTGCTGAGCTATCCATGAAGCGCCGTCGGGAGGGACCAAGGGTAATAGGTTCGAAGAACGCGGCATGCGCAAAGGCCGCGACACCGGCTTCCCAGGTCTTTGTGCACTTGTAGAGTTCTATCGGGCAGTACTTGCTTGGGTAGGTGGTTAGGGGGACGAGTTTGTGCGTTGAGGCGTCGGTTACGCAGACGAATCTACCCAATATAGTTAGTTACTTGCTAGCCTCATCTCATCTCATCTCATCTCGAACATGAACTGATTGATGAAGGGAAGCAAAAGCATACACGCGACAACTCAAATCCACATCCTGCAGGAGCATATCCTTATCCTCGTGTCCAAGCTCGCGCAAAATCGACTTCAGGGCAAACTCCAACCTCTTTCCTTCATGTTTGGACTTGGATTTGCTCCGATTCGACATCGATCCCATCCCCGTGAGGGAGAGACGTTTCTTGCGACTGAAGACGTGCTTGCAGAGGCGCGTGTAACCGGTGATACACTGGTCGATGTCCATTTTCAGACGGCCGAGCATGATTGCTAGTAATCTGGGAGTCAAATCGGGTGAGTCATTGGACGTTGGAGAGTGTGGTGTGGGAAGTTAGGGATTGGGACGCACCCACCCGATCCAGTTCCCCCGATCATATCGAAAAAGTCGCATGGTTTGGGGGGGTTCTCGCGGTCGATTGCCTCCATGATGTTTTTGAGGACATGGAGGGTTGAGAGGGCGCGGACGCCGCCGCCGTCGAGAGAGAGGATGTTGAGTTCGCGGTCTGCCATCTTGGTGAATCAGGTGGTTATGCGACGGTATTCAGTTGCATATTCGCCCTTAAATACTATGGAAAGGTCAAGAGCATAGCGACGAGAGAAGATTTGAATGAAGCTCAAAGGTGCGAGAGGTGCGAGAGGTGCCAGAGGTGCAACACAGCCACGTCAATTCATGCCTAACCTTGCATTAGTTTATTGTGATTGGTCCCAGGCCCAGTGAGCTCTGCATTAACTCGTATTAGTCTATTAATACTCTTCTGCTATCCTATAACCGACATGAGAATGCAGAAGCCTAGTCGACCAAGCATTGCGGTTCAACTCCATCAAGTTTGTCTCCCACCTTCTGCTGCAGGCCCGGACTCTGTGCCTGACCCTGTTCCTGATCCTGACTCTGGTCCCTGAGGCTGAGGTCCGACACCGACAGGTACATTCTCCTCTACAGAGTCTACAGTCGGCTCCACAGCCTGTTCCTGTTCACTCACCGGAGCAAAAACCTCCTCAAGGACCCTCCTCAACCCTTCCAACTCCTCCACCCCTTCCCCGTCCCCGTCCCCCTCAACCCTAGCAGTAACATCCCCCCCCAAAACCTCTCCCGCCTTAACCTTCTTCCCATAAAACCTCCGATTCGCCCACCTCCTCTCAACAAGCATCCCCGACTCAAAACTCACCCCTCCAAACAACCCCTTTGTCTTCGCAAAACTCATCATCTTTCCCCCCCCATTCCCATTAACACCCCCCGCAATCTCCGCATTCCTCCCCACCGGCCCAAACGCAATACTGAAGTTCCCGGAAACAGTCAATGACCCCAGGCGCGAAAACGTCTTCACAGACTCCGCGTCGTTCAGAATAAACACGAAATCAGTTAACTCAAACCCGGCCTGGCCGCCGAATCCTAGTCCCGCGAGCCCGATGGCTGAGGGACACGACCAGGTTCCGTCTGGGAGGCGGGCGATTAGGAGGCCCGACCCGAAGCGAAGGGTTCCTAATATGCCGGCTTTTGTGACGGTGAGGATTGCGAGGGCCTTTTCTTCTTGTTTATTATTAGTATTATGGCTGGTGGTGTTAGATCAGTAGGTGAAGAGGTGAAGGGACCTTTGCATTGCTCAAGACACGCTCAGGGAGTTCCCGGCCTGGACTGCCGCGCCATGAGCCGTGGATGAAGGATTCTAGGATCTGGGTTGCCTTTTTGCATTCGCCTTCGTGTTTGGCTGGAGATTAGCTACTGTAGCATCAGCGACGGGGGGGAGAGGGGACGGACTGCGTAGCGATGCGGGCAATGGGTTGTGCATGCCTTTTGGCATGGTGAGTTTACTATCGTAGATTCATGGGAAGTTCGAGAATCGAGTGGTGTTGTGGTGGGGGGAAAGGGGTCAAGGGGTAAAGGGTCTCGGTTCCTTCCAGGGTCCTGGAAACATCACTAGCGTTCCACTCCTCAGACAAAGAAGATTATTCTATACAACAATCGGGGTCGATACTGCATATTGAATTGATATTGACCATGCGACAGCCTATCCATATTCGAAGAATATCTAACGCCAAATGCTAACCCCAATCTGTGTACACAAACAAACGCCAACAACTCAAGCAATTAAAAGCTACATCCCAAAAGTCCAGCCACCATTAAGCCGTAGACGCTGCCGCTCTGCAACATCTTTTCGAATCTCCTCCTGCGTCAACCCGTCTGGTCCTGCCCAGTTGGCGCTACTCGTCCGCTCGCGGAACTTCTTGACCTTCTTGTCCGCCTTGAACGTCTCCTCCAACGAGAACGGCGCTATCGGTCCGAAAATCGAGTCAGCTTCCAGGGCTTCTTGATCACGGAGCAGCGACTCAAGCTCCTTCTGCTGGGCCCATTTTGGTACTGGGAGCATCTCCGCCTCTGAATCTTCGTCTTCGCTGTCAGTCGCAATCTCAGGAAGATTGATGTTCTCGCCGTTGGGATAATTAGGTGATGGCTTCGACGCTTTGCTGGAGCTCGGACCAGGAGTACGGTGCGGTTGCGACGGGCCAGCATTCGATGACTCCGCGAAAGGAATCTTCCCGCTGGCGTACTTGGCCATGTCCATGGGGTGCGCCGGGCGCTGGGTTTGCCCGGTCTTGAAGATCGAAGATCCGGGCTGCGGCGCGACAGAGTGCTGGCCGGCTGCAAACATAGAAGGCTTCTTGGCGGGTTCCTACAGCAGTCAATACACGACATTTCAGGACAATGCGAAGAGAACTTACCTTACGGATGTTCGACTGCCGGATTGGGGGGGCCATCGTCGGTCGCATCGAGGCACGGTTCTGTTCATCCTCCGTCCTCCTCCGCTTAGTCTCGCCAGATGGTTGCATCGCACCCGGTTTGGCCGTAGCAGGGCGGTGGTTTGCCTCGTCCTCCAGTCCTCTCTTCGCCGGTTTGGCTGGGTTCGGGACAGGTTGGTTGATCGCTCGACCAAGGACCGAGCCGAGTCGCGACGCTGGACGGCCAGGAGCCGGTTCGCGTTGAGACGTCTGGGGAGGTTTCTTTTCCGAATGGCTCGTGCCCTAAGCCAGTTAGCATTGACCAGCTACTCCAAAAAGGTAAAACATACCGCGTCAGGCTGTTGGCTGCCCTGCCTCTCGAGTCTCCGCGCATTCTCTAATCTCCGCTTCTCAATCGCCTGCATTTGGGCTGCCTTTTTAGGATCCTCAAGTCGCTCCCTACGCTCAGCTTCGGCCCGACTGCGCATCTCCTGGCGGCGAGCCTCCTCCGCTACTCGCTTGCGCTCGAGTTCACGGCGTTGCTCCTCCTTTCGCCGCGCCTCACGTTCCTCCTGTTCCCGCCTTTTTTCACTTGCAAGTTGGGCTTTTCGCTGTGTTTGACTAGACGCGGAGCTCTTGAAGCTACTGTTCGACGAAGCTGTATGGAGTGACGAGTTACTGGCTTTCTTCTTCAGAGTGGGCGGTTTCGAGGCGGATGGCGGGGGCGCAGCTGCAGGTGCAGGGATACTTGATTCAACACTAGATGCCATGGAGGCCATAGGCATTTGCCGCGAGAGAGCGCTGCCGACGCGAATTGATACAGGTTGCGGTTTGGGCTTTTGCTGAAGCTCACGAGTGGGCTTCGTAGGACGGCGCTCGTTTTGTCTTGACGGTTGGGGTATAGGAGGCTGGGCTTTTGACCCGCCCTCGCTAACGGGCTCGGGGTCTTTCGACGTCTTCGATTGAGGTGCTCGTGTGGGACTTGATGGAAGCGTAGCAGAAACGGCAGTCCTGCGTGCTTCAGATTCTGTGTGTGATATCTCCCGCGCTGTCTTCTGTTGTGTTGCCCGGAGCTTCTCCTGCTGGCGGGCTTTCTCGGCAAGCTCCTCCTCCTCCTCCCGTTTCCGCTCGTCAAGTTCGTGCTGCTTTCGCTTTTCTTCGCGCTCGGTGGAGCTCCGGGTTCGGCGCCCTTCTTGCCGGGGAGGGCTGAAGACCGATAGCGGCCGTTGGCCATTTCGAGCGATATCCGTCTTTGCTCGTTGTAATTGCGCTCTAGGTTCCTCAGGTGAAGAAGCCTCCTTTCGAGCAGCAGCCGAAATACCCCCGGAGCTGGTGAAGAGCCCTTTGGCAGATCTCACAATCGACTGGAGCCTCAATTTGGACGCGCTCAACGGGCCATCCTGGCGGCTTGGGGAACTGATTGGCGTTGTTGTCATCTTGTTGTCAATGTTCACGGACGCACTCTTCTGATGACCGTACCGTTGTGGTGAGGAAAAGATCGGAGTGGGAGTTTTTCCACGAATTGTGTCCGATCTCTGTCTGTAAAGGGGTTGTGCTGGTTCTTTATTCGCATTGCTTTTGGTAGGAGAGGCAGGTTCTTCGGGGGCATCGCTGGTGGGAGGTTCGGATGATTTGTGCTTCGTGTCGGTCACTTCGAATTTTGAAGGAAGTGGCTGGAACGGAGAGCTCAATGGCTTAATCCAGTCTTCTTCGGCATTAACCGCGGAGTGAGGGGGTGTAGTTTCGCGTGGTTTAGCTGCAGATTCCCGTTTCGCCTCGGGTTTGGGGAGTTCAGGATACAAGACCTGTGCTGATGACATACTCGCAGCTGCAGGGATGGACTTGGTGGGTCGCGATGGCTGCATCTTTCCAAGCATACTAATCTTCTCGTGTAGCCGCTGAGTGGAAGACTTGTTATGGAGCTTGCTCGCCTTCGTATCTACATCCGACTCCTCACGAGATGTGCCTTTGGCCTCGTCTATTTCCATCTTGTCGGCTTGCAGTACATTTTCGTCCGAAGCCTGGGTCATCCTGTGGCCGGTTTGGCGGCCAAAATAGTTTAAGCCACCAACAGCATTTGCCTTGATAGGGTCGATATGGCTGGTTCTAGAAAGCCTTGAGCCCCCGAGACTTTTAGATGCCAGGGGCTCTCGAGCAGGAAGTGAAGCAAAACTAAGGCTGCTTTTGCGGATCGGGGGCCTTTCTGGAGTATCCCCGTCCGACGGTGAGCCGATGTCGTCCAGATTTTCAAGGACCATCTCATCCTTTTCGGGCTCATTGTGCTCCCGAAGAGGTGAGGAAGGTTGAACACTAGTGGCTTTAACTGGTGAAGATCTCCCATCTGTAGCCGGTAAATCACTGTCTTCCGCATCCGGCATCATAGAGATTTCGCGGTCGCTACCTGGTTTATCTTCCATGATAGGTTCTGGTTTCTCCTCAGGCTCCTTTGTCGCTTCAGCGGGCGGGGTATGTTCTTCACGAATTTGTGTCGGTGGGTCGATGCGCATCGGCTCCACGGTTTCGCCACGTTCGCGGGCTGAGTGGAAAGAGGCATCCGTTGTACGGCGATCAATAGACGAGCGTCGCGCGCCTTCATTTATCGAGATGGGTTCGATGTCCATTGGTTGTGTAGATAATTGGGACTCGAACGCCACCTGCGTGAGAACCACTTCGTCGTCCTCGTCGTCCGGCATTCCGTGATAACCAGAGTCGGCGTTGTATTGCGAGAAAGAGTTGACGTTCTGCGCCAAGTCAGGGTATTGAGGCTGAGGAGGGTTCGTCGTCTTGCTCTTGGTCTGAGCTAGAGGGGTAGGGGCGGGCGGAACAGTTGTAGCTTTCGTAGGCGATCGTTGAACTGCAGGGCTAGGGGTAAATCTACTATCGGCTCGATTCTTCTGTACAGAGGAGAAGATCTCGCTCAAGGGCTACCGCGGTTAATGAAAGCGCACAAAACCACGCGAGGGGTGACAAACCACGCGATTCTCCGTCATATCACGCTTGCGTATCGTCCGAGGGGTTTTGCCTCGTAGCTTTCCGGGAGTCTTGAATGCATCTGTGAAGTTACTGTACACAGGTTAGCAGGTAGTAGTGAAGTCGCAGGCCTCCCTAGCAACGCACAATTGGTTATTTGAGAAGACTTCTGCCATGTGTTCATTCAACCATTCCATCTCATAGCGCACGGGAAATTCGATCTCTTCCATCTCTTGGTCCACGAGCTGCGTAGAGTTTTCCTTCTCGGTCGAGATCCAGGCTGCAGAGCCCACAGGCTTCTGCGCCCTCATGCCCGTTGCGGCCATGACGGGTAAACAAACAAGGACACGGTACGGCAGTCGGGTCAACACTCAGAGATCGGAGGGAGTCTAGCTCAGGGTAGAAATTCGCATTTAGTACAGCTGTAATTATGAGCAATTGTTGAATTTCGGAATCGGGGGGTGGTGTTGGTCCTCGACAAGTAGAATTGAGGACGACGGTGTCTGCGGGAGACGAGCATCAAAACATCGGCTACGCGTCTGGCCCGCCAACACACGTGACTAAGCAGCACTAATGCCTTGAATCCCAGGCAGCACATGATTTCCAGGCCAACCCCACTGTCATAAAACTTACTATCACTATTACAGAGTAGGCCAGGAAGGATAGAACCTTGGAACCTGTCAAATAAAACAAGGTTGATTCCTTAATTTTGAGTGGCAAATCGTATACCTTCATGGTTCTCGTGGAACAAACGCTAATAAACCTTCATGATATCATCAGTCTGTCATGAGCTACGCAAATCAACACCTTCTTGTTATTTAATTAGCTAGTATTGATATCTCATATACTCCGTAACAAACTCTACTCTGAGAGCCTTAAAATGATTCGAAACTACACTACTCCGTACTCGGTAGGCAAATACCAAACTGCACGTTACTAAGTTTCGTTCATATATAGTACGGAGTAGAAAGTGTTGCAGCTAAATATAGAGCGTTCGAGCCCGATCACAACTATAAAGATCGGATGAAAACACGGCCATCCTACGGATTGCTAATATACACAGAGTATACATTTATCGTGCTCGGAGGTTCAAGTTAATTGTCTAATTTATTAGATTATATAATAATAATATTATATTATCTTAAGACTCTGTCTGAATGACCCTGAGGTGAGGTCTGCAGGAGAGAACAAGTTGTGCTATCACATGCCGATTGGGCTGGCCAGGACTGACGTGGATGGGATGGTCGGACATCGAATCATCTTGATATAATAATTATTATATTAACCCCAGTTAATAACTCAATAGTACTGGTCGTGTTTGCAACGGTGGAACCTGTACCAGCTCCCAGTAGGCTGTAGTGGACTCGGAAGCCCAAGTGGAAGCACAGCACACGACTCGCTTGTCAATTGCATCACCTCCTATCTTTCTTTCTTTTCTTCTTTCCCCGTCCTTCTCTTCCCCTCCTACTCGCAAACAACTCTTTCTTATCACTTGTCCATCTCTTCTCTAGAGTTCATCCCCTCCACCACACTCGCCATCATCGTCTACTCTTCTTGCAATTCCTTATCGTCCAAGAAAAGCTTTACTTAGGAGCTTCCGCACAGACTCTTCGCGATGGCCGACGACGCCAGTGAAGTCAGGTATCCTGACACAAACGGAGCCAGTAAGGTAGGTCCCTCCGACCTCAGCTTGCTTTCTAGGTTGAATTGCAGCTAATCATCTTGGTTGTTGCTAGTAAATGCCATGATCTATTTCGCATCCGAATTCTCGAGAAAAGGTTACACAAACTGATCGCTTCGGTTTTCAGCCACCCAGGACTCCCTCACAAACGGTAACCATTTCCAATCCGGAGGTGTCCACAGCATTGTCTGACTTTTACCGATAGGCCCTATCGCCGACAGCATCAAATCCGAAGCTTCCCGCACCGGACAAGAAATTCGGGATCTGAAGAGCGCCAAAGTGGTTCCCTCAACGACCACGGCCACCGGCCAGCCCCTGACCTGTACGTGACGACTGGGCATACAATACAGAGTCCCTCCGCTAATCGTTATCAGACTACCATTCTCTGCTCTACAGTCTTCTCAGTGTAAGTGACCGAATTAAGATCAATCTCCGAAGTCACTAACCAAATTGTTGAATTATAGTGGGAACAACCTCGTGCCACCGCCGCTTCCTTTGCCAGCGTGGTTGCTTTCATCTTCGCCGCCCGTTACCTCCCTCTTCTCCGTTGGTTCTTCAAGTTCCTCTACGTGGTTCTTGGATGTAAGCCTTAGCTCCGATGCTTGATACTGGTGAGAACTGTTGTTAACAGGATTCAGTTACCGCTGCGGTTGAAATCGGCGGCCGAGTTGTTCTGTCCCAGGGCCTCGCCAGTTCGTTCCGACCCCGAAAATACTATACCATCCCCAAAGAGACCATCGAAGCTGTTTTGGAAGACTTTGAACAGCTTATCGACTTTGTCCTCATCGAATTCCAGCGTGTTCTCTTCGCGGAGAATGCTGTTCATACCGTTGCGGTAAGTCAAATCATCGCTCGTCTTGATGCGATAGCAACAGGTCTGACCGAATATTTAGGCTTTCTCCGCCGCATTTTCTGCCTACTGGTTGATCAAGATTCTTCCTTTCTGGGGATTGTCCCTTTTGGCCGTTACCATCGCCTATCTCGGACCCCTTGTTTACATTAACAACCAGGAACTTATTGATGCTCAGATTGAGAATGTCCAGGAAACGATGAACTCCCAGGCACACCAGCTGAAGGGGCTGGCGGAGGAGCGCACTTCCCACGCTACCGGTATTGTGAAGCAGTATGTCGGAGACTACAGCAACAAGGCACAAGAGTACATCGGCAACCGTCGCTCCGCTTCCCCCGAGGTTGCCAAGACCCCTAGCCCAGTGATCAAGAAGGAGCCTGAGGCCGAGGTCCTCGTCAAGACCACCGACTTCCCGGAGGCTCCCAAGGACGAGCCGGTGGCGCAATCCATTGAGCATACTCAGGCTGAGCAGCAACCTCTTGTGGCTGTGTAAACGCACCTCCATGATTCCTCCGTCCAGTCCTGAAATCGGTCGTGAATTTTGACTAGTTTCACGACCATCAAGGATCAAGGGACTAAATCGGCTGCTTCACTTCAACACCAGGTACCTCAAATGGCCTAATTTTGTGGATCGAACGGCTGGTGGTTTGCATCGATGATGTGGAAAGGACGACCTGGCTTGTACGATGACAAGATGGTACGAATTTTGAAAGTTCTCTTCTACCCCCTTTCCTTCTATCGTTCTTCTCAAAGCCGTTCATGTTCTATTTTCGCTTCAACTTTCTATTCTCTTTGGCTTTTATTTTATTTTTATTCTTATGCTTGTTCTTTTCAGTATAGAGTCCGATTTAATCTTGAGATGTTGAGCACTACTGTAAAGACTGGGCCGGTGTAATCCCTGAGATAAACTCGAGGGCTGTCATGTCCGCACCAACCGTACAGACGTTTCACGGTAGACTTACACAGCGGACCGCGATGGCCCACGCCTATCTACGGAGCAGCAAGGTCGAGAAAGCGAATCATGGAGCATAGGATCCGAGCGCTTGCCCTTACCCCAGATCATAAGTGGTGGCACAGGTGTTCCCGGGATGTTTTAGGATGCCGTTGGAAACAGGGATTTCCCGGATAGAAAATGACCGAGAAAGAGACCAGCCAACGGTCCTGCATGATGCTGTCATTTACAGAGTTGCCTATTGTCCCTAGTAGATACTCAGTTCCCTCACCGTTTTTTATATTCCTGCAGGCTCCTGGTGCATGAGCTGTTTTCCTCATTGGTTTAGCCGCCGATGATCGACACCCCTCGTCTGCACCCCATAACAACTGTCGACTGTCATATTCACACCATCCAATTCTTCACCTCCCCATCGTGCCTCTAGCGAGGTCTGGGATAACCTTCTTTACCAAACCTTCCTGACGCCACAGACGTGGTGCTGCTCTGCTTCCAGATCCTCCACACTGTCTCAATTCCGCCGACTATTTGTTGTCAATGTCTCTCCCCCTTTCCCATCCTGGCGCGCTTTTCATTTCCTTTCTTCTTCCTGTTTCTCATTTGGCTTTTGTGAGTAGAAATCATGCGCTGCCTCTGCATGCGATTTCCAGCCAGCTCTGCACGGCATTATGGAAGCCCATTCCCTCGCTACTGTAAGGTAAGGTGCATAGCCAGACAACCTAGAGGGCCACTTAAAACACAAGTAAGCCTGAAAGGATCGGAAGCTTGGAGTGCATCCACCTATGAGACCGGATTACAGCAGTATCCCAACCTCCACCATCTGGGGTCAGGCTGCAGAGAAGCCTGCGTGGAAGGTTCTCTTTGATGCTCTCCTCCACCTGCGCCGTCGTATCTGGCTCCACTGTATCTACATCGTCAACTGCGCCATTAATAGTCTGGGTATACAACCGTCCATCGAAGTTGAGCAACACCGACACTGCGGGTGTTACGCTTGAGCGAGTGAAGCTTGAGCCTACCCATCCGTACGTACTTTGATGTCGCCTGACAAAAGGAGGGGGAGGGGGGAGGGGGGCTCATGATAGATTCGATACCTCTTTGGGTTTATCTTGGATGTAACGAGCTTGCCGGCCAGGCGATTGAGTTCACGAGATGATGACTTGTCGACGGCTATTGACCGCTCAGCCACTGGATCAGTCGTTCTTTCAGCTGGTGGCTGAAACCCTTCCAGAGAAACCGCTGTTTACGGCCATCCTTTTCTTCTCAGATTATCCTTCGATATTCTCCTAGGCATAGATCCACTCCAACCCAAGCCGCCGTCTTACAAGTCTTTCCTGGCATCTCCTTGCCCCCAGAGCTGGCCGGGCGGGCCTCGTTTGGTTGGTAGTAACGGCAGCTTCCCGTCTGACAAGAAGAAGGCCTCATGCAGCCTTCCGTGTTCTCAGGCCTCTATCATACCTTTCTCGCCCATCACCGCCGTTGAGGGCTATTCATCCATTGGCTGACCGTCTATGAGGGCTAATATTCCGCTTGCTCCAGCGGCTCCTCCCACCTGATGGTCGAGTTCGTTGATAGCACAGGACGATCGATGTTGATCCCGCTTTGAGCAATATGTGTATTCCATGACTCGGGAACGGAAACGGACCATGCACATCTATGAGAAGAGACGCATAATATGTGTTGCCATACCGAGCTATCGACTGTATCATCGGATTCTCTGGGTCCTATTTCCCCCCGTACAGCTATCCCCCTCCCCGCCAGACCGCCGTCTCCGATCTGTTTGTTATGGAAGCGAGCATTTGGTTCAGGAAAAGAGTAAGCCTGGTGTCAATTTACGGTCAGCTCTGCAGGACCTCCACATGGTTGCAGGTGTCCCTGAAACGTGATCTACCATGTCTTTTCTCCCAGATCCTGCGTCAGCCTAGTGTTGGGTAGCTGCAGATGGGGAGTGAAACAATTGAAGCCTCGACAAGTTGTGTGCCATCAGCGGCATTTCTAGTTTATTCAGCTAGTGAAATAGATCTACCCTGGAAGACAGGTTCGTCCATTACTACCCTTGAGCGAGCGCTAAATGGGGAATGTTGCAAAGCAGGGTACCCAGGTACGCCGTTGGGGAGTACCTGCTACACTCAAAGTGGCGTTGAAGTATGGCAGATCCGGACTCGCCCACACCTTCTGGTCCGTTCTTGACGTGTGCCTCGTGATGTTTCTCTGGGTCAAAGAACCGGTGAGGTTATTTTAATGCCGAACAGACTCCATCCAAGACATCCACCCAACTTAAGTGTCTAGATCAGGGGTTTGGGTCACGACTTGGGTTCACTGCTGCCACATATCCCCCCTAACTAATCGTCTCGAAGAAAAGAATTCTACGCGCGCTGCCCTTCCAGACCTAAAACGGACAAACAGAGAGGGAGGGGGAGGGAAGCCATCTGGACTCCTTTGGATCAAAGTGCCGTCACGTATCCACTCGTGGAGAGAATTGCATCCAGCAAACCTCTTGACAAAGAGAGAGTCTGTTGATATCTCATTTCTTCCCTTCTTGACTTTTCCTTCCTCTTTCGTCCGTTTCATGGTTGTCCAACAATACGTCGGCTCCAGACTCCTCCCGTGGCTTGCCACCACCCTCCATAGCCCTTCTTTCCTATCATCCACCCTCATTGTAACCCACCCTCTTTGAGACCCCTACCAGACCTTCTAGAATCCTTTATCCCCCTGTGTCTTAGAATCAGACACGGGCGGTCAAGCCGATCTGAATTCTTTTGGCCTAGAAAGGCAGATAAATCAAGCCTCTCTCTTGACTTCCGACCATTCTGGCTGTTCTACTGGTCTGCCACCTTCCATACGGGCGAACTCACCGAAACTTCATCAGCCATCTGAGACGGCAGAGTCTCCTGCCTACTTATAAGATGGCCTCCATAGAATCTTTACTCAATCCTCTCCCCAACCTGTCCAGGTCGGATCGCTTTCCCCTCCCAACTCCTTCCCCCTCAAGCCCGACAAGCACTGTCATGCTGCGCGCTCCTCGTCAGAAGAAACAGAAGATGGCCAAGGACGCCCCAGTCTTCAATCGAGGAAGGACCAGAGGGGAGGTCCGCTACCCTCCGGACGAAGAACGAGACGAACAGCTTGCCAGTCTGCACCGTGATTTCCGCATCCACCCGTTCGGCAACATCGCCGACTATCCCAGACACATTCCGTATAACAGCGACAAGAAATCGTTCCAGGCACTGACCGGGCGGGAAAACTTTGAGGGTAAGATTGGGCCTGTATCGACCGTGACTAGGGAGTGGCTGACCTTTCTAGTCTTTCAGTATACCTTCCAGCTCCCCGGGGAAGAGAAGCAGTGGACAGTGATGTGGGATTACAACATTGGGCTCGTCCGGACAACGCATCTGTTCAAATGCAATGAATACTCCAAGGTAGGGTCCTCCCAATTTCTTCAGCTTCAGCAAGAGAGACTGACCAAGATAGACTACCCCGGCGAAGATGTTGAATCTCAACCCAGGGCTCCGTGATGTCTGCCACAGCATCACGGGCGGCGCCCTCGCAGCGCAAGGTAGAACCGACAATCCACCCTCTCTCTATCCACCACCTCCTTCTAACCCTGCAAAGGATACTGGATGCCCTTCGAAGCCGCCAAAGCCGTAGCAGCAACCTTCTGCTGGAAAATCCGCTTCGCACTCACCCCGCTCTTCGGCGTCGACTTCCCAGCCCTCTGCATCCCCCCCAACGACCGTCCCCGATTCGGCCGCATGGTCATCGACCCAACTGTCGTCCGAACCGCAACAGAGCGCGCCAACTTCTACCGCATGCTCGAACTCCGTTCCCCGCCGTTACACTCCCTCCGCGCACCAGAGTGCCGCCCTAGTAGCTCCGCCGGAGACAGAGTCGTCCTAGGCCGACACATCCTCCCCAAATCACACCACCACCATCATCCTTATCCTCACCACAGCGACACCTCCACAGACCGATCAATCGGCTACGGCTCCTCCCCCGAATACAGCAGCAGCACAGACCCATACTGCATTTCCCCCGTAAGCCCCCTCAGAAACGTATTTACACCCGTGAACACACCCCGCAGCACGGACATGTACTCAACACTCCTCCCCTCTCCACACCAAGTCCTCGCATCGCTCTCCACGCGAGAAAGAGCAAGAGCAAGAGCAATCCCAAGCTCCGTCCCATCGCAGATCAATCTCAACCCCATTACCATAATGGAAGGAAGTGACGCCGACACAGACGCAGAAACGGATCTCGAAAGCGGCTCCGATGAATCTACCTCTGAGACCCTCTACTCAGCAGGGAGTAGTACTCTCTCGACTGACGAGCTGAATTCTTACCCCGACGACGACAACGAGTCGTACTGTGACAGCGACGCGGATATGGACGGCCACGTCGTCAAAAGAGCAGCAATGGGGAGGAAACGCAGGAGGAGAGTCATCCAGGGGACAGCAAAGTATGAGCATGAGCATGAGCATCGCGGCACCGAACGCCAAACTCAGCCATACGCTTCCAGACTGCAATGCGAAGTCCGGGCCGCACACGCTCTCCTCAGTTTGCACATGCAGGATGCGATCGGGAGCGATGTCAACCCTGACATCGACAACGACAGCAATCATATCCATGACAAGTCCTCGTCCAATAACAAGGAGGAGGAGGAGGACAGGTCCAATCTCGAGCCCAGACGCAACCCCGACAACGCCTGCAGCTGGAACGGGCGCAAGAGAAGACGCGCTTCTGTTTAAGATATCCATCATCTTTTTGTCTTGTCTTGTCTTGTCTTGTACTTTGTTCACTTGATACCTTTGCCCCTCCCTCCCCCCTTTCTCGATTTCCTAGATAGAAATTAACCGCTCGCTCGCTCGCCCACCCCCTTGATCTGTGATCTGTGATCTGATCTAATGAGGAAACGAAATGAACTGATACTGGACACTGGATAATAGACTGGACGGAGTTGGGTTGTTTGCTTTGCTTTATTCTTCTATTTGCATGGATGGTGTGGGCTGGGTTGGTTGGGTTGGTTGGTTGGGTGGCATATCTTTTGCTATTGCTATGTATTGGGGTTGTTTCTTTTCTGACTAGTCTGTTACTGAGTTATTGTGTTTGTTTTGCATTGAGTCTGAATAGCACCGTTTACATCACTGTCATCATTTCTGCTTCTGCTTCTGGAGTAGGTAGTAGTTCTCTTAAGGTTATCCTGCAGTGTGAACTAAAGTACAGCATTTACGAATTCTGCGAGTACCTGTCGACGTAGACAGCAACTGGAGTAGAATAGAACTGAATGTAAATCCATAAATACCTAGTAAACAAATAAACCAGACCAGAGAACAAAAATAACAGCTCTTAGACGATCAACGTCTTAAGAAATATGTGAATCCTATCTATCCCGCTTATTCAGACATGTCAAATGAATCATCTAAGCCATCACCGGCTCCATCGTCGCTGTCATCATCCGCAATCACGTAGCTCTTCTTTGTGGTGGCTGTCCGTCGTGAGGGTCGGCTCTCGTTACTGCGCGCGGTGGTGCGTGCCGGGGCCTCGTCTCTGGCGCCAGCTGGAGAGTCGAGGATGTCATTGGCCATAGCATCGATATCATCATCCGAATCGTCCACCAGCGTCTTCTTTTTATTAGCCGTCTTCGCCTGCTTGGAAGCATATGCCTTGGCGGCTGGCGAGAGGGTTGTCTGTTTCAGGGAAGCGCTGGCGGCAGTGGTTGCAACGGCGTCCTTCTTCGGACGGCCACGACTTTTACTGGCAGTTGCCTTGGGCGCTGCTGCCTTCGACTTTGCGGTCGCCCTTCCCTTGGTGGGTTTGACCGGTTCCTCATCGTCCTCGAGCTCAACGTCATCCGAGACTTTCACGTCTTTGGGCTTGACTTGGAGGGAGCGGCGAGGAGAATTCTGTGGAATGAGCTTGCTGTAATCGGTTTCGTCTGCGTCAAACTCATTAGAGAACTTTGAAGCCTTCGAGCTAGTGGGCAGGCCGGTGCTGCTGCCAGGCTGGGACAGCTCCGAGAAGAGTTGTCGAGAATCCGAAGTAGAACCGCCGGGGGCTCCACCGATACCCTTGACCATTTTGCCGACATCGCCAAGCAAGTCATCGAAGTCGTCACTATCCGAGTCGCTCAAAGCATATTTGGTGGTAGGTTTGCGGCTTGCGCGACCTGTTTGAGGAGCGGTCTTGGCGGCTTCAGCCTTAGTGATCTCCATGAAATCATCATCATCGAGGACGTCGCTATCATCGTCCTTGGGCTTCGATTTAGCCACGGCCGGAGCCCGGCCCTTCTTAGGCGCTGCCGCAGCCTTCGGCTTTGATGCCTTGGGAGCTGCTCGACTCTTCTTAGGAATTATTTCGTCATCAGAATTCTCCATATCGATATCCTCGTCCTCATCCTTTGGCTTGGGGGATATTTTTGCGGGAGCCCTACTCTTCTTCGGCATCACTTCAAGGTCGAATTCGTCGTCTGAATCGATTTCAGTGACCCGGGCCGCGGCAACGGGTTTTGACGACTTGTTGAGGAACCCCATGATCCCGCCTTTGGGCTCGGCTGCCTTCTTAGCCGTTGTCTTCTTGGCCTTTGGGGCGGCGAAATCTTCGTCGGCGGAATCATCATCGCGTGCCGCCTTGCGCTTCTTCCCGCCCGCGGCACGACCACTGGTGGCAAGCTTCGTAGACGTCCGGCGGCCCATCTTTTCATAGTTGCGACGACGGCGTTCTGTATCCTGAAGCTGGAAGCGCCATTCGGTGATAAAGTCATCGAGATCGCGCAACCAGATGTCTTCCTTTGAGAGCTTGATCAACGCATCGATCTCAACTTCCTTGTCGCCGATCTGGCGGCGGAGCTTTTCCACTCGCTCCTGAGTCAAAGACCAGATTGCCATTCCCAATAGGTAGTCATATGCGTGAGCAAGTTCCTGTGAATCGTCCTGGTCCTCTGCAGACGACTCTTCCGATGCTTCGACAACTCTCTCGGTCTCACCGGCCTTGGCTGCCTCTGCCACTTTGGGGAAAGGCTTGAATCCCTTCTCCTTCAACTCCACAACAAGGAGGTTCTTCTTTTTCTTAGAGACCACCAGCTTTCCATCGATGATCATCTGGACGAATCTCGCTTGATTGGTCAGTTTGTCCAAATCTCTTTGCAGCTGCGAAAGTTGGTGTTGCTGCAGCGGATGTTAGCATCATCCTATACGAGAGAAGGTGGGCACGGGTCACTCACTTTACGACGCTCATAAAATTTGAGGCGAAGAGCGAAGAACTCCTCCATGATTTCCTCGACGTTCTTATACCTCTGGATTCGACCCTCAGCATTGAAGGCAACCATATTTGATGTGGCAACCGTCTTGGTCATCTTGAATTTTTCGTCCAAGAACTCGGGGGTCAGAGGGGCCTTGATATTCTTCTCGTCCAATTGAAGGATGAATTTGACCTCAGTGTGGGTATTGTAATCCTTGTAGTCTTTAATGAAGGAGGGCGCCTTGTCGCCTTTGATGATTTCTTCGAGTTTGTTGATGAAGTCTTGAGTCCACATTCGGATTGGGAGTTCCGAGACTTCCACCTCTTTGTCCGACAGTTGCTTGACGATTCCACTGAACTTGTATTTATCGGGCCCGATTGCGGCAGATTCACCTTTGAAACCCTTGAACCAGGGGTGCATGGGCTTCATTTCTTCACCGTTCATCATGCGCTTGAGGTTATCCACGATTTCCTCGGGGTTGTAGTTCGGAATCGTCGAACTCCAGCCGGTACCGATACCGTCCGCACCATTGATGAGGATCATGGGAACAACAGGAACGTACACTTCAGGCTCAATGACCTTGCCATCGTCCACGCTGTGTGTGAGGAGAGGGTCGTCCTGTGCGTGGAAGATGCGTCGCGCGAAAGGAGAGAGTCGAGTGAAGATGTAACGTGCACTTGAAGCATCAGCTCCTCCACGCAAACGACTGCCGAAGTTACCACTAGGCTCAAGGACGTTGATGTTGTTCGACCCCACGAAATCCTGGGCAAGGCCAATAATAGTCTGATGCATCGATGCATCTCCATGGTGATATGCCGTCATGCTTAAAACTTGACCAGAAAGCTCAAGCACCTTCACGTCCTTTTTGATATTGCGGCGCAAGCAGGTGTAGAGGACCTTTCGCTGACCAGGTTTCATACCATCAACAACCGATGGGATTGATCGGATGTTATCAGCCATACTGAACAGGATGAGCTCTCTGTTAATGAAATCAGTGTACGTAATCTTTTCCACCGAGTGATCGAGGTATGTGCCTGGCTTGAACTGGCGGAGCCATTCCTTGCGCTCCTCGATCTTCTTCTTGGAGAAAGCAAGCTCGATCAGTGCGGCCTCTTGGTCCTGCATGACATGAAACTCCTTCAGGTGACGGTCCAGATCACGGAAGTAAACCTGGGCGTCTTCGGTACTGCTGGTACCCAAACCCTTGTAGTATTTATGTTCCCATCCACGCTCGTTGCCGTGATTCTCTCTCCACGCGTCGTACTCCGGCAAGGTGAAGAAGGATATCTGTTTGGTAGGATTCTTGGGGTCGCCTTTCCAAAGTTTGACAATAGGTGTAATGAACTCAATCAAGAACTCCGGAATCTTCAACAGACTCGGGAACTGGGTTTGGAGGAAGTTAATCAGCAACCCCTTGATGTGACTACCATCATGATCCTGATCCGTCATGATCATCAAGTGGCCATAGCGGAGGCCGCGGGTATCGGTGTACTCCTTCTTGTGCTGCAGCCCCATGAAGTTTTTGATGCTTTGAATTTCCTCGTTCTTGGAGATTTGGTCAAAGGAGGCATCGCGCACATTGAGCATCTTTCCACGAAGCGGATAAACACCGAAAAGGTCAGCGCCGACCACTGAGCGACCAGCCATAGCTAGACCCTTGGCCGACTCTCCTTCCGTCAAAATGAGGGTGCATCGATAGCCATCCTTTGTTCCGGCCTTGTTTGCATCAGTCAGTTTCGGGTTACTCATGCGGGAGCGGCGACCGCCATCGGATTTCTTCAGGATCAGGTCGGCCTTGTGGTCGGCAAACTTGCGCAGATAGTCCAAGACACCACTGTTGAGCACTTTCTTGAGGAACGCTTCGTCAAGCACGGGCTTGCTTCCGAATTGAGAGTGTTTCGTCGTGAGTTGCTCCTTGGTCTGGGAGCTGAAGGCCGGGTTGACAATCTTAGAGTTGACAAAGAGAAAGAGGTAATTGCGAATCTGTGCTGGCTTCAGCATTGAAGCTGTTCCTTTCTTGTTCCGCTTGAGGGATTCAGCCAGTTTAGTGGCAATCTGGTCCGCAATGTAGTTTACGTGAGTACCCCCAGACGTCGTCGCAATAGAGTTGACGAACGAGACATGTTTGAATGAGCCATCAGACACAGCGAAGCCGATCTCCCAATAAGGGTGAGGATTGCAGATGATGATCGCATCGTTCTTGGAGTTGTCGTCACCCCGCTCTCGACGGACAGCCTTGGTGTACATCTCCATATACTTCTTGAAGTTTCTGACCGCGACTCGGGTCCCGTTCAGCTTAACCGCCACTTGCGTGGTACCGGCCAAGTCATAGACTCGACGTTTGAGAATGGCCTCGAAATCGTCATCCATGCCTTCCATGCCAAACCTGGCGTAGTCTGGCTTGAACGAGACTTTGGTGTAGTCGTCGCCCTTCGCAGCAGTAATTTTCGGCTTGTCGACTTTTGACATGTTGTCTGACCACGTCTGCTTGTAGCGTTTCTTTTGCCGCGTGTCCTGTGTTTCAACGGTAAATTCCAGGGAAAAGACGTTACAAAGCTTGGCACCCAATCCGTTGCGACCACCAGTAATTTTCGCATTGTCATCGTTGTAGTTGGAGGATGTCATCATTCGACCGAAGATCATTTGGGGAATGTACATCTCAAGATCGTCGTGCCATTCGATCGGAATACCTTTGCCGTTGTTCCAGACACTGATCTCACCGGTCTCCCGGCTGTAGGTCACCCGAATCTCGTCCATATTCTTGTCATTCTGCTTGTTATCGGCGGCGTTCACGACAACTTCGTCGAAGATCTTGTAGAGACCGGGGACGTAGGAAATCTCACGATACTCCATGCCCTCGATCTCTGTGTTGTATACCCACATCTCCTGTTCGGTGCGTTCAATAGAACCGACATATGTATCTGGACGTCTAAGAATGTGTTCCTCATGTTTGAGCTACGAGCCCCAGATGTCAGTATATGGCTCGCTGAGAGTATCTAAAATCGGCCACTTACCTCGATGTATTTCTCAGACGCCTTTCCTTCCTTGGATGAACTTTCGCCGCCGTCTAGCGGAAACGATTCATTTTCAACATCCGCAAGCGGGTTGGAGCCACCCTTTTTCGCGGGGGCTTGCTTCTGGGTCTTCTTGGGGGGGGTTTGGGATAGCACGGAGTCATCGTCGAATGGATCACCGTTGTCGGACATTTCGTCTTCGCTGACCGGCTTAGCCTTCTTCTTCCCTTTTGCAGCTGGTTTCGCGGCCAGCTTTGTCTGTTTCACTTTCTTCGGGGACGCCTTCTTCGCAGCCTTCGGTTTGGGTTTCTGTGGGTTGTGAGATTGCGGTTAGTAGAGGCCATGAAGATAGAAGGTGAAAACGTACGGGTGCCTCTTCAGGTACGAAGTCGGAGCTGCCGTCGTCCTCAAAGACGGAGTCCACCATTGAATCGTCACTCATCGTGAGTCGAGAAAAGCGAAGGGCAGAATGATAAGGAAAAGGTTAACGAAGAAGAAATGAAAGTCGGGGGTAACGAGTGATGGAAATAGAGCGAGGGAGGGTTGGAGACAAAGAGGTCGCCTCCCACGCGAAGATCCTTTGAGAAGGAGGGGATAAAGAGCGAGAGAATAGCACCTCCTCCGCAAACTCCGATTATTATTGTCGTGTTGATCCCTTCGTTGTCGATGTGCTGTGTTGCAGCTTGCGCCCCAGGCAAGATCTCGACGGGACTCTTTTGTCTCTCTCCGCCCCGGAATTCGAGTTGGTCCGCTCCGCCGCCGAATTGGGAAAATCCAAAACAGACCATCCGAATCGGGAATCCGCGATCAAAACACGGCGAGCGGGGTCTTTCTTTACCTCTATTCTTAGCACTACACACTTTGAATCTTGATCTGACAATAAGTGACGGGATATCAGAGTGAAGACTCTCTTCGGCTTCCCTCACATTTCCCTCAAGAAAACAAAGAACACCGCCGTGGTAGACGGTAATCGAGAACCAGGAAGAGTCTCTCAGGCAACAAAAAACCCAAACAAAGGGTCGCTCAAAATAGACTACCCTTCACGTTGAGATAGGCAGTAGAACCTATTCTTCTATTTGTAATCTCGTAATCTGGTAGACTTCTAGGTAGATATACAGGAGGCAGCTAGGTAAGGTGAAATGATATACCAAATCTTTCATGGTTTTTGCTTGTAGAAAGGGAGTCAAATATATCTCGTGCATAGTACATTATTGTGTACTAATAGAGGATGATACTGAAATGAATCTAGCCGATATCACTTGAAATACATGACAGGGGATGAATGAGTCTTACCAGGGAAAGTTGATTCTATATATCTCACTTTGATCTCCCTCTGTTTGTGTTGGTGAAGGAACCACATTCTACTATGTTTCGGGACTGCTGTACAGGACTGTATGGCGGGACTGTAATTTATCCCAGGAGTCCAAGCTCAGCCAATAATAGTTGATAGGTAAATTATTTGACCAACCAGACTCGGTGATACCCAGCCCTCAATTAAGGCTAAAATGGTCATGCGACGTTTGATTACACTCAACCTGGAGACTTCCAAGGTGATGGGTGAAGAGACCAAGTTCGGCATATATTTAGCTACTATAGTCTATACCGTGGACCTAGGTACGGGGTACCGGTCCCATCTCTTTTACCCCTTGATACCACACATTGTTTGACTCAGTGACTGGTTCCTGAGGCACCATTCCATAGATTCGTTGCGGAGAACCTCACAATAAGCTTGCAGCTACCACTGCATGCAGTATGGAACTCCCTTTTGGTACGTATCTAGGTAGTGTATGCTGTGGTATGAATTGAGTATGGTACCACACACTATAATTGATACTTGGTGATTATTGAACGATCGACAGGGCGAGACCGGGTGGAGAGGAGATTAGAATTTAGGAGGCCCCTGAACCAAAAGCCCACTTTGGCTTGACTTGGATAAAACTAAAACCACCGCTAAACACCGACTCCTCAATTCAAACCCTCGCCGTTTCTCATTTATTTCTCCTCGCCTCGCCTGCGCCCTCAAGCAATGCTCCCTTCGTCGGCTCTTCTTCCGTCTCCTTATCGCGTCTCCCTGTGTTGACCCCTCCGACATCCCCGTTCACCCCTCGATGTGCCATTAACCTTCAGTGCAGAACCTATGACCAGTGGTACTTCAACGACAATGGATCAGTCTGATCACACCCCGTCGCGCCCTAGTTCAGTGTCGAACATGCCTACGTCCAACCACACCGACTCAATGGTCACTGTACCTCTATCCTCCAATTCAGAAGACACCCAGCCCGAATGGCGCACCCTCAACATCCCTCAGACTCCTATCGAAGCCTCGACGCAATCAGACGACGAGATCAGCCCGAAAACAACTCCGACCTCCGCAAACCCCAACTTAGAAACAGAACTCGAGCACGCCCGTAACGGCGAAGCAGATGACCGGGCAGATATACTGGAAGGCGACGCGGTGGATTGGGAAGAGCTGGAAAAGACCGAGGAGCAGGAGCCTCGCACGGAGGCCTCTGACGAGGTATGTCAAGCAGACAACCTTAATGGTCTGGAGGTCGAAATTAAAACTGACATGTCTAGACCACCGCCCTCCTATTAGCTCGCCTAGAGCAAGAAAATAACGCCCTGGCCACCAATCCAAAATTTGGCCTGACAAAGGTGGTAGAGAACGAACAACAACAGCGTCCATCTCGGTCGCAGTCCCTCCACCAGATCAAGCGACTGATCAACGAGGACCCTCGGTCCTCGCTCCGCTATTCTCAGCTTGCCCCCCCTCCCATGACAGAGCTCGAATTTTGGGCCGCCCTTGTTGCAGACTACCCACAAACAGTGCAACGACTTCCGACTTTGACATCGAATAAGATTAGAGGGGGAGTCCCGCCCCCTTTGCGAGGCGTGGTCTGGCCAAGCTTATCGGGAGCGAGAGATCCGTCACTCTTGACCGAATACCAGAGGCTGTGCGGCGAGACTAGCCCATACGAAGGATTGATTGGGAAGGACATTGGCCGAAGTTTTCCTAATGTCGAGATGTTCCGCGATCCTAATGGCGAAGGACAGCAGATGCTTGCCTGTGTGCTCAAGTGTTTTAGTCTCTACGACACGAAGATTGGCTACTGCCAAGGCCTAGGCTTTGTGGTTGGCCCTTTGTTGATGCACATGTCGGATGCAGAGGCCTTTTGTGTGCTTGTAAGGTATGTTTGTTCAGTTAACCTATGCTGTGGACAGAGGCTAATTCCTTAGACTCATGGATCATTATGATCTCCGGACCTGCTACCTCCCTGACCTTTCCGGTCTGCACCTCCGGGTCTATCAGTTTCAAAACCTCCTCTCCCGCCTCCGACCTGCTCTGTTTGAACACCTAGAGTCCCTCAACATCGAACCTGTTTATGTCTCGCAGTGGTTCCTGTCATTTTTCGCTGTTTCCTGCCCTCTGCCGATGCTTCTCCGCATCTACGACGTCATCTTCCTTGAAGGGGCTTGCGAGACCTTGATGCGTGTTGCGCTCTCACTGCTGCAGCGTAATGAAAAGAAAATCTTGAGTTGCGCAGAATTTGAAGACGTCATGCAGCTATTGCTGTCTAGGAGTCTCTGGGACACGTAAGTTAATTTTCCCATATGCAAGACCATTGCTGACCCGTGCAGCTATGCTTTCGATGCGGACGACTTCGTCAACGACTTTGTTTCTTTGACTTCCCTCGTCACCAAGGAAAATCTCCAAGCTCTAGAGGCCAGCTATAACCAGTCCCAGGGGGTCCCCACAGGAATCTCCTTCCCTCAGATGCAGGCCACTGCTTCTCGACTTCTAGGTCGATTCTGGGCCGGGTCAGGCCCCCACAGCTCTGTTAAATCAATCAACCTTAACCCCAACCAAGCCAGCACGACAAACACTCTCCGTCGGTCTGCATCTAAACAAAGCATGGCGTCGACGCTTAACTCGGTCGAGTCCTCATCCGAGGCTAGTACGGCACCGACCGAACTGTCGGTGGATGCTCAGAAGCCACGAACCAAATCCGTCATTTCCCAAAACAAGGATCGAAACTTGCATAGCCAGATTGAAGATCTCCTAATGGCGCTCAGCGACCTACAGCGACAACAAGCGGATCTAACGCGCGAACTCCAACAAGAGCGTGAAGAACGCGAAGAGGACCAGGCATTGGCGCGATCAATGCTTGAATACATCAAATCACCAAACCTAGATTCCGCCCCCGTAGAACTGCTAAGCAAAGCGGAAGAACGATTCGCATCTGTCGACTCGAGCAAGCGCGTATCAATAGACCAAACCAAACACCAACTTCGAGACGATCTCGATCAATGGAAGAACATGTACTCCGTTGAAGCCGGGCGATGTCTCGACCTAACACGGCGCATCGACGACCACGAACAGGAGAGCTCTTCGCTCCGGGAACAGCTCCGCGAAGCACGCGGCCGTATCCAAGATGGTTATCGCGATCGACAGCGTCTCGAACGCACCGTGCGTGACCTCCGCGCAATCAAAACACCCATCCCCGACACACCCCCGGAGTCCCATGGCTCTCCGACAAGCGAAAACGGCGAAAACATGAACTCTCGCGGTCTCCGCGAGTTCAAGCTCGCCCGCTCGACTTCTCAGAAAAGTACGAAAAGTACAGTCAACAAACGATCTAGTAGTCTCGGTCTACAAACTGTGCTCTCCACGGAAAATCACCGACCCCCCGCCGAAGAAGCACTTCTCCTAGAACTAGTAAACGCAAAGACAGCAGAAGCGGTTGCCAAACAGGAGCTGGAAGAGGTCAAGGGAAAGATGGACTCATTGCGGAAGATGGTTGGGGGATCGCGACAGGGACTAACACTGAGCTCGACAGCGGAAAATCGGAACTCGTTACTCGGGTTGCCGCCTAACCCGGGGGTTTCAAAGGCTCAAACGGAGCCTGTAGCTACCGGTGGATTCTTTAGTGGATGGGGGAGGTAGTCGTGTATGCTGTCCGAAATGATAAGATACTGTACATAGTCATCGAAAGCAAGCACTCAGCACTCAGATTCTCTTCGTCGACTGTATGTAGCCAGGGCACTATTCCGCCTTTCGCATGTTTACTGTTTGCATGGGGCGGGTCAGATGCCGAGGGAGCAGTATTCAGTAAAACAGTAGTTAACCTGACTGCGCTTGCTGGAGATGAATACCCCTGCCAGCAATACTGCAAGAATGCGATGCTGAGCGTTTGCATCAACGCATCAACCCCCTCTTCCAGGGCCGCCTACCATCCTGAGCACTTATATATCTTTGCACACTCGCCCAGTCGGCAGACAACTTGTATCCATCGCCATCCTTTACTGTCTATCCCGCCTTCCACCCCTCCTCGCCAACAATGGGCACCATTACCGAAGTCACGACTGTACATTTACTTGTGTGATCTCAGCTTAAGGCTCGTGGTTTGATTTATTTAGTTAGTATGGGAGGGCTACACTGTAATAGAGATACCTGCAAGCACGCATTGTATAAATAGTGACTGAAGTTACTTGTAGTTAAGGACTAGGTATGTTAATTAAGCTTCTTTGATTTGACCTTCCAGGACTTTCTTTTTGATTGATTACCTACCCTACCGAGGACTAATTACCCAAATCAATAACACCCAGCCCAAACATTAACTACTCCCTAAAAGCCGAATAAGCCTGCAAAGCACCCATAAGCGCAACAACCGCCCCATTGCTAACAACACCACGCTTAAGATACCATCCAGAACTCGCCCACATCACCGCAGTCATGAGGCCCGCAATGAGCTTGTTAACAGGGTTATTCAGCTGCTCCGGAGACTGCGACCAGTTGTAGTTGATGAGTGCTGTACTACGTTAGCTAATATACTACCTAATTATGTTGGTATGCATTGAGTGAGTGAGTGAGTGCATGCAATACCATTGACGAGGAAGAATACGCTGCCCTGATACCATCCGGCTCGGGCGCAGGTGTCGGCGTTGGTTGGTAAAGCGCGGAATTGAGGGGATGATTGCCATTCTTTGGCTCCGAGCTGGAGATGGGGTTAGGATTGGGTTGAAAGCTTTATCATGATCGTGGAGGGCAGGTATGTGATGGATGAGGGGGGAGGGAGCGTACGGTGTGGCCTAGAGAGACGATGAGCCAGCCAATGCTGGTGGTTTGAAGGGCGTTAGGCATGTTGTTGTATTGTCGGGTTATCTCTGCAGGGTATGAGAATGAGAATGAGAATGGAATAAACTTGTTAAGATACAAAGAAGTTGAAGTTGAAGATCGAAGCAGCCGACAGCCTCGGTTCATGACTCAGCTACTACATGTTAACTTAAGTTAGTTAAGTTATATATTATTATATATCTAGATGGCTAGGTGGACTGAGTATCCTCATGACGTTATGGCTAGGGTAGAGTTAGACTGTTCAATACTTGGAGTTAGGGTAAATGTTCAAAAGCGAAAAAGAAAAAAAAGAATGCATCATCCGTGAATCGAACACGGGCCTCGTCGATGGCAACGACGAATTCTACCACTAGACCAATGATGCTTTGCTTAAAAATAATATCTCCCTTTTGACGCTATGTCGTAGGCTTAAGTCTCCTGTTACCAGTTCCAGTTCTTTGCGGCTCCCATGGAATCGGCCCCGCCGGTTGGATTGGCGCCGGTTGGATTGGAGAGTAGACCGAGGCCTGCAGTGGAGTTCCTCCTGCTACCTTATTTTTGCGCGGTCGCCGGAGAAAGAATACCAGTAATGCGACTACCGCGATTGCACCCACTGCAGCTCCTACACCAATGCCTGCTTTTCTCCCCTAGAGAGCCCCGTAGATGGCTCTGTTTGCTCTTGATTAGACATCGAGGTTGAGCTTGAGGCGGACCCTGTGGTTGTTGGGGTGGGTGTAGATGACGTACTGGTTGACGTTGTGGAGGATGTGTAGATGTTCGCAGGGACGGAGACAGCATCATCAGTACCACAGCAATCGGTGGTACCGCAGCACCAGGTTTCAGAGTAATCAGTGCCGTCGCATGGGGTGATTCGGGAATTTGTACCTTCGCTGTCAGCAGTCTAAATGTGAAGTTGGTTGTTAGATGTATTTATCTTGGTCAAGGTCACAACACCTTGTTTATGTGCTGTTGATATTCAATTCTGCTTTTTTATAGGATGTAGCTCCTTGGTAAAGCAAGCCACCAGTTGTAGAACTACCTTCCACCTTCCAGTCATGTTCCATGCTCATTTCCGTCCAAACAGAAGAACTAACTAGCTGTACGCCCCTCAAGATGCTGATATTCACTAGGCCAAGGCGGAACCACCTTATTTAGAAAGGTATACTGCAATCACATCAAAAATAGAGCTACCAAACCCAGAGAGGAGATTCATTGCCAGCAACTCTCCCACGAAACAAATAGGTATCATACACTTCACCTCCAAATCACAAATCATGCTGTACCAGACACCAGCACCCCCCTCAATCCCGTCAACTGCCTCCAGACCAAACACCCCAGAACCCCAGCGACAGACCCAACCGCAGCCCCCCCAACAGACCCCCTCCAACCCAAATTCAATCCCTTCACACCCCCAGCAACAGCCCCAACAACTCCCCCAACCTGACTCCAATCATCAATCTCAACCTGTCCCTGATTATGCATCAACCCCCAACTCCGATCCTTCCACTCAATCTCCTCCCTCCCCCACATCCGCCCGAGGAGCGCGAGGCCCATGAGACCCGTACCGATCGGGGCGCCTGTCGCCGCGGCGCGGACGAGGATCGATGTTGTGATCGGTTGATGGGTTCTGAGGTTTTGCGCGGTCCGCCCGAGGAGGGCGAGGGTGGTGCCAGTTTGGAAGCCCCGGTAGAGGACGTGGGTTGTGAGGATTGATCGGGGGAGGGGTTGGTCTTCGGCGTATTCGGTTGTTGGGAAGAAGTGGGACATTTTGGCTACTTTTTTCCACCCTAAGGCGATTACAGTATGGATATAATATGAGGAAGAGGTGGTGTTTTAGGTCAGTATCTGATTATTTGACCACGAGCTGTCAGTCACAAACTTGCGGGTGGATTGTTGGCCGCTATTTGAGCCCAAGTCGCTTTAAGCTTAAGCTCGACGGTTAGTCGACCAATAATAGGACGTGCATTAGGCTGCATTTAAGATGCATGTGGTGTTCGGATGAATCCGATCTCCGATTGGCCCTAAGAGTCTACATAAGTATCAAAGATCAGAACTTGGGTAGCATTCGATATCTGTAAATTGGCCTCATAGTAAATTCTAGAAAGTTATAGGCTGTTTATACAAATCTTATAAAATCGGGAGGTTGGTGTAAAGACTCGCAGCTCTAGCAGGTGTAGCAATTCAAGATTGTAGCTGGTATGTGGCAGTAGGATATAACGTAGAAATATAATCGTGCTATTTAAAAGACCTGGGACGTCGTCCAGGAATTCACTGCTACTTATACGGAGGAGGCCAGGCAGCGATCTAGCTAGTCCCGACTTCGGACGCTAATGTGGCTTTTGTGGAGCGCGTTATTTCAGCCCATAAGGCTCCGGTGAGTCCGGTCTACGGAACTGATTCTCTAAGTGGAACCGGTAGACTGCAGAATGGAGCTCGGTTAGAGATAAACCTTCTAGAAGCCTACCGTTCTTGGTTTAAGTCTGATCTCGAGGCTTGATCCGATCCTCGGCCCGTATGTTCTCCAGAGTACAGGCATCCAGGCTTCCTCCAACCTTGATATGCTATGGGAATATCATATCGTCACCAAGATCCCCTGGCAGAATGAATTATGCAGTTTGCAGCATATACGGAGTATCCTCCAGATAAACCTATGCCTAGAGGTGCAGTGCCAACCTGCTAAGTGTCCCAAGTTGCTCCGTCGATCAACGCTTACGTGAATACTTCAAGTGATCTGAATATGCCATCCCCACACCGAAACCCATCATGGCAGAGCTTTCCTCCACGGCAAATTCCGGCTCGATTTTGAATCTGTAACGTCTCCTTAATTCCACTTAACCAACTCTTCCGTCACTACACTGCTATGCACAAACTACAAGATCAAGATATCGAGAGCGTTCGACCGGATGTCGAGGCCCTCCGGCTGTCTACAGTCACGACATGCGGTCACCTTGCCAATCCGGTAGGAGAAACCCACGCGAACCACTGAGAAACACCAACTGATGTAGTGTATGATGCGTGCAGAACCCGTTAGGCTTCGGTGCCTTCGCGACCACGTTAATGACGCTTTCCCTCTCCAATATGGGATTCCGTGGTGTCTCGAACCAAACCCTCTTCATAGGCGACCTCTGCCTCCTAGCTGGGATAGGATTGCTTATTTCGGCGCAATGGGAAATGGTCAGGGGGAATACGTTTAGTTATACAGTTCTTGCTGCGTTTGGTATTTCTATTCTTATTCACCCTTAGGTATGTTATCCATGGCTAATTGTATCGCAGGTCTATATTACGGTGGATATGGGGTGTTATTGATGCCCTCGATGGGCATCACGAATGCTTACGGCGGACAATCGACGGAATACTATAATGCCTTTGGGTTCTATCTTCTTGGTACATCTATCTACATCTACACTTTCTATAACCGAGCCAAACTAACCATCCAAACCATCAGTCTGGTCCATCCTAAACTTTTTCTTCTTCATCGCCTCCCTCCCAACGTGAGACCCCCAACCCAACCCAACCCAGTCCTCACAAACCATTTCTAATCGAACAATCCACCCCTACTTGGGCATAAACAGAAATGTCCCCAACATCATAATCTACGCAGCGCTCGAACTATCCTACATCTTCAACTGCTCCGCACACTTCGTCATCGCAGACGGAAACACAAATATGGGGACAACACTGACGAAAGTCTCCGGGGCGTTTGGATTTGTCTCGGCCCTGGCTGGATTCTATATGCTGGGGTATGATCTCTGTCGCGATGCGCTGCCGTTTGAGCTTCCGTTGTGTGAGACGTCGAGATTTTTTCAGCGCGCCCGGAGGGTCAGGGGGAAGGAGATGTAGGGTTACTAGTAGATAGATGATTATTAGTATTGATAATGAAATCGTTATTTCCATTGTAGGATATAAACTGGAGCTATCTATGAGAAGAAACCCCATAAACCCCTGGTATGAGATATTCCAGCGCCGATACCGAGATCATAATCCAGACATCCATCCATATCAGCATGTGCCGACCAAAATAAGCGGGTTATGGATGGCTATTACCCCTACCCCCCGGGACAGACAGCCCAACCTTAGTTATAACCAGATGAGGTTAAACAAGACCCAACTCTGAACTTGAAGTCCGTCACTCCGGCCAAACCAAACCAAGAGCATCAATAATAGACTGCACCTCCGCCATATCTCGATTCATATCTAAGAAAGCGGCCCCAATAATAGCTTCCATCGTAGTAGCCATAACCTTCGGAGAGACACTATTCCCCTGGGACGGGTTATTCCAGATATAAGCATCTATACCAAGCGCGAAGCCACGCTTAGTGAGGTTCACGTTAGCGGCGATTTGTTGGGTCGCGTAATTGATTTGCTCTGCTGATATGTTAGCAAATACCTTGATAGTAGTTACTAGAAAGCATGGGGGTTTGCAAGGATCCGTACCGCGAGTTGCGCGCCGAGCACGACCTTCAAGTTGAAGCGAGAGTTGGAGAACGGTATCCCCGATGTGCGCGAGGGATTTGTTTCCCTCGCGGTCGATGACGCCGGAAGCGCGGAGGGCTTCGGTGATGAGGGCTGTGTTGTGGAATTCTAGGTTGAAGTGTGTTTGGAATGCGCTGGGTCGGTCGTCGATGGGGATTGGAGTTAGGGTCATGGTGGCTATAATAGGAATGGGTTTGGGTTGTCCGGGTGTGTTATTGTTTATAGTGTGGTGGTTTCGGAGGAGGAGAAGTAGGAGGAGTAGGTGATTGTTGAGGGAGATGGCTGGAGGGATTATTGCCTTTATATATATACGTGTAGATAGAGGAGATGGCACAGGTTCGTTGATTAGGCTGACTGCACATATACCTATGTTCGCTCTATCATTGCTGTGGCAAATTGCCTGCGGCAAGGCTGTGGCTGCGACTACAAATACAAGTTCATTCTATGGAAAACTGTTGGAGATGAGGCTGAGACTTGAGGAGTGGTAAATGACTGGACAAGGACTCACGAACGCCATTCATGGTGCCAAAGCAAAGAATACCTTGGAACAATAGAGAACTCCTAAATAGGTGACTGATTAAAAACAAGGCTAGATATTTTATATAGAAGTCTATCAGATGGCATTCTAGGCCATAAGCAGATCTAGGTAACCACCAATCTATAGCCTCGGTAAGTCTATAACAACCTCAAAACGCAATCACTCGGTAAAGAGATTAAACTGCTCGAATATCGCTCCCCCAGTAAGTCCATCCCCATCATAAACCCCCATTAACGTCCTCGCCCATATGGTCGCACCCTAATCCCCGAGTACTGCGCGACGATTATCTCAACACACCCCCCTCCCCCCCGGGGAGACATACGCCGAGACATAGTTCTGTCTTTAGGGTGAGAGGAAATCGAACCAGACGATTCTATAATTGCCTGGACGACCGTGACCCCAGCACCAGGATCCGATGTTCGTTTAAAGGTTTGATCGCCCCAGCTCTGTATTATTAACGTGGCTCATTGAGCACAGAGGTGGACATACCTTGTCGTGGTAACCAGCTCCAGTAAAGTGGAGCCTATAGCCGCGGACAAGAAGTTGGACATCAGCATTAGCGTCTGGTATTGCATTCACCCAGCCGATGTGAGGCGCAATTTGTAAGATTTCTCCAGCTGCAGCTGGGCCACATGGATAATGAGGAGGAGCAACCTACCATCACCGTCTCAGCTTCTCGAATTCAGAAAAGAACCAAGTAAAGAAACCCACCAACTGAAGTGTCACAGTCCCAGAAACCCACTCAGACTCCAGCGAAACCTCATAAACAGACATATCCCCTGATCCAGTAAACGCCGCCCTATTGATCTCCTCAAACACCCCTGAAGCCCCATCGCTGTTCGTGGTAGTCCTCGCCTCCGTGCACTAAAAATATACGTTTCACACGTTCCACACGTTCCATTCGGCCATGTCACCATCGTTTCTACCATCGCAAGACTCGAAAATCCGGTATTTATGTAGGGCGTAGGAATTCGAATTTGCCTACCGTGGCTATGTAGAAGATGATCACGACTGCGGCTTGTTCGCCCGTAGTTGTTGGTGCTTGGACCGCGTCAAAGTACCACCAGTCCCATGTTGTAGCATTCACAGGGGCGACTTTTGGACCGTCAAAGCCTGTGGTGTCGGATATCCAGGTTATGTCTGAGAGCTCGGGGATGGGGGTCGGGGAGTATATTATTGAATCTGCTAGGAGGTGGGGGATGAGGAGGGTTAGAATGAAGGTAAGCTTCATTGTGATACGTCCTGCTGTAGTGTAGCTGAGAGGAATCAGCAACACGCTTATTCAATATATAGGTAGCCTACGGCCTTTTGGTCTAGATCTACAAACGACGATGCATCCCAGGCTTGGTCGGCCACAGCCTTGACAATCAAGATCCTAGTCAGATGGTTGTCATGTAATCTCATCACACCATTCAGTGACGACACCACCCAGTGATGACCTAGAATCAAACAAACAGGGGGCAACGATGGAAAATTCGTTATAAACCGGGCACTGCAAGGTTCAAAACAAAGAACTCGGCTTATCGGGTCCTCGGTCTGGTCCTTTGACTCGGGACGATCGTTCCAAGGTCACACTATGAATGAGGAAGGGGAAACTTCATTGGGCTGTTTGCCTTTGCAGAAACAGGCTTGATGGAAAATATAACGCATCAACGCTTGAAATTGTTCTGACAATCAGGACAATCCTGGTACTGGTGCCATATAATGCGGCCCAAGATCCTTGGAAGGCTTTCAATCGGATACTGCATTCTCTGGATAGCTTCTTCCCAAAATTAGATTCCATTCTATATCTTTAATGATCTGGCATAATTATCTTATATCTTCTTTTCTTCAAATTGAACACGTTCGATTTTTCGATTTCCTCCTCCGTGCACAGAATCGAGACCAAGTATAACAAGAAGGCTTTAATCAGAAGCCCACTCACCTCTAGCTTCAGTCCCTTAACAGCCTCATAAGGACAAAACCCCCAGTATCAAACTCACCACCCAGACCCCCGACTGTGACTCCCAGGAATCACCACAGAAGAAACACGCACCCTCCGCAGAAAACAACATTGCCTAAGAGTCTAGCTTTAGACCATGTACGAACTTCGAAGTAGATATTTAGAAAGAACTGTTTCCCTGAGCGCAAGTGAGGGTCACTAGTTTGTGGTGTATCTGCGGAGGAGGTGATTGTTATAGATTCTGACTAGTTCCTGTTCCCAACTTCAAGATCCAATAATTTAATTCAATTCAATTAAAGTTCACATACTATAACAGCGAAAGTAATAGATCTAGGAGAAACTGGAGTAGTATAGGAATAAGAAACCTATAATTAACCTTGAACAGCAACCAGCATGGAAGCTGATGGGTACAAGATAATGGCGACTCTGGAGCATAAGGGTTCTATGTCTCTGTAGTATCTAATGGTGATGTATGGACACTGAGTATTAAACCTGGATAAAGTCCATTTTCTATACATAATCCTAGGGAGGACTTATGAGACAGCGGATACCAAACTCATCCCCCCCTCTCGATGCCTGTGTTGTTTTACCTGTCATGATATTTAGCATGCGCAATTCATTTGCAACCTCGGATCAGGACTACCGGAGCAAGGGGGCCTAATACGGAGATCTTCAGTCGATCTGCCGGGCCAATTCCGGAGAGCATCCAGAGCTGAAACAAGAATCATGCTACCACTGGATATTCCACTTATGCCCCTCGGTTAGCATAGTACGCAGATGCAAGTCTCAGTCTCCTCCGTACTCTGTACTAAGCACTCCGTAATGTACCCCGGAGTAATCTCGCGGATTGTGGTTTTATATCCTTCACCCGGGGAGTCATCGGGACGATCACCGCTGATCAGATCCCACACAATCATCCCGACGCCGTAAATGTAGCTGTCTCCACGTACCCCGGAGTAGTGTGCCAATCCCTAGCTTATTTCACCCCCGTAGGCTACATTCAAGTACAGATAGATCTTGCTTCGGGGAATTTTCATCTCCGACTGATCAGCCCGTTGCCGGTAAGTCGACATACGGTGACGCAACTCTGCCTGTCGATTAGTTGCGCGCCAAGAACTTGCTCAACAGCATCAAAATGTATAAAGCTGTGGCAAATGTCTTCGATTAATTCTCTGTAAACTACCCATCCATTTGAACCTTCATTCTTACCCATCATGGTTCTGCTCAAGTCATCCATTTGTCTCCTTGCTGTGACCGGGGCAGTCGCCTCCCCACCATTCCCGCTCTCCAGGAGACAGTCGACTCTTGAGTCGTTTATCGAGACGGAATCTCCTATAGCGTTGCAGGGAGTTTTGGACAATATTGGAGCTGACGGGGCGCTTGCACCTGGAGCCTCGGCCGGCATTATCATCGCCTCTCCATCCACCTCGGACCCTGATTGTGGGTATACGGGTTAAAGAAACTGGGAATATGTCAGTGATTAACTTCAATTAGATTTTTACACCTGGACACGAGATGCCGCTATGACAATAGCTGCTCTGGTTGAGGAGTTACGTGCAGGGGATGCGACCCTCGAAACCGTTATCCAGAGCTACGTCGACGCCCAGGCGGAGCTACAGACCGTCGACAATCCCTCAGGTGGCCTGTCCGATGGATCGGGTCTGGGCGAGCCGAAGTACAATGTCGACATGAGCGCGTTCACTGACGCATGGGGTCGCCCACAACGTGACGGACCTGCTTTGCGCGCCTCTTCGCTGATAGCATATGGGAATTACCTTATAAACAACGACCAAGAGGCTCTGGCAATAGCCAACATCTGGCCTATTGTACAGAATGACCTCGCATATGTCGGTCAATACTGGACTGGGACAACCTTTGATCTCTGGGAAGAGGTTGAGGGGTCATCGTTCTTCACCACGGCTGTCCAGTACAAGGCCCTGGTAGAAGGTGATGCATTTGCTACAGCTGTTGGTGGAACATGTGAGGCGTGCTCGGTAGCTCCTCAAATCCTGTGCCAGCTCCAGACCTACTGGGACGGCTCCGCAATTATCTCGAACGTCCCATCCAGCGGCCGCAGTGGGATTGACGCCAACTCAATCATCGCTTCACTGAACACATTTGATCCCACTGCCGACTGCGACGATGCTACCTTCCAGCCCTGTTCGGCGAGGGCACTCGCCAACCACAAGGTCTACGTCGATTCCTTCCGGGATATCTATACCATCAATTCAGACCGTGGCGCGGGGCAGGCAGCAGCCGTCGGCCGTTACGCGGAGGACACTTACGAGGGAGGAAACCCATGGTTAGTATTGTCCTCGTTCCCGTATCACTTGAAAGCACCCACATTGACTCGTTACAGGTACCTCGCCACTACTGCAGCCGCAGAACTGCTCTACGATGCCCTTTACCAGTGGGACCAGCAAGGCACCCTCACCATCACAGATGTCTCCCTTGCCTTCTTCAGCGATCTTGTCGGCAGCAACGCGACAACCGGGTCGTTTTCACAGTCTTCTGCCCAGTATCAATCCATTACCAGCGCTGTGAAGACTTATGCGGACGGCTTCCTTAGCGTTGTACAGGAGTATACTCCTACCGATGGCAGTCTGGCAGAACAGTTCACCAGGGATACCGGAGAGGCGGCCTCTGCAACCCTTTTGACTTGGTCTTTTGCCGCTTTCTTGACGGCCATTCAACGCAGGAATGGTGAGGTGCCAGCATCCTGGGGTTCATCGACAGCTAGCGCCGCTCCAAGCGAGTGCAGTGCTGCTACAGTAGCAGGAACCTACGCTACTGCCGCGGCTGGCTCGTGGTAAAACAAAATCAACAGCCAAAAGCGACCACATGTCTCTAGCTCTTGAGGAGACATGAATATTAGATAACATGGGTATTCTCAGCCTTGTACATATATTTACTGTTAAGTGCAATCAATGACGGCTTGGGGAGTCAAATACACTTTACCGCAACTAATCACAGTCTACGGTATGCGTATTTATTTCTAGTAATGTAGCTGCAGATCCGGATGAGAATCTGAAAAGAGTAAAAAGGTCCACCAATTGGAATACTCTAACCTCCCCACATCCATTCCCCACATAATAACCCCGATTATTCTGTTTATGGAAGGTTGCGCCGCTTACTACTTCTCTCATGCAATGATCGAGGTTCTCCCCGCTATGCCGTCCCTAATTCTGAGTAGTCAACAATCTAAAATTTCAGCTATGACAGCCCCAAAGCTCCCTTGCTGGAATTGTCGCAGTAAGTTATCAATCACTTCCTATATCGGTAGGCGGCGCCGTCGCTAACATTACAACAGAACACCATGTCAAATGTACCTATGCTCCTAGATCTCATCATTTCATACGCTGACTCGAGTTCCTGCTAGGCGATAAGGAACGACCTAGATGCGGTCGCTGCGAAACCAGAAACCTGGACTGCGTCCCCGTGGAAAGAAAGGCCGTCTTCCGTCGGGGGTCCAAGAATGTTCGCCAAGACTGTTTCGCTAGTGATCAGACCTGGGTGAATAGTGAGCCGAGGGAATGGAGACGCACGGAGACAATTCTCGCTGATAAGGAGGATGCATCCAGTCTTGGTCCTGATCAGCACTATGAAGTGTCTGGACTGGATGTGGTATTGGAGGCTCAGCACGGACGCGAGAACGATGTAGCTACTGGAGGCAGTCAGTATGCAGAATATCCAGGACAGCCTTCTAGCTTACCTGTCACTCCTCCGGATACAATATTCCCCGCAGCAGTCGGTATACAACAAGAGTCGCCAGCATCTGGTTCCAGTCTCGCCAACACAAGTCATGAGAGTCTTTATAACTCTGACTTGCAGCCGCTGGCCAATATTGAAGAATCCTGTCTACTCCGGTACTTCATCGAGGAGCTGTCTCCTTGGGTATGCCACTTTTCATAGATCATATCGATACACTCGGCTGACTGTAGAAGTTTGACCACTGCGACGACCGGAGTCACTTCCGCCTCGTCGTTCCCCTACGAGCACAGCACTGTCTAACTCTGCGAAACGCCATCTTTGCTGTTTCATCCCGTCATCTGAGCCGTCTACCGCAGTACAAAACCCCCCAAGGCATCATCTACCATGGTCAATTCCTCCCTAACCTTGATACATCATCTGCCGTGGAGTACATGCTCAAATGCATCCCCGGTCTCCTCTCTTTCCAGATTGACCAAGAGCCGCAAAGACAGGATGATCTAATGGCGGCAGCTATTATCCTCCGACAGTATGAAGAGATGGAAGAGGAAGAGGAACTGGAAGAGAGGATAGAACAGAGAGTAAACTTCCTTGCAATCACGCAGACGATTATCTATTCGATGATCTCGTCGCCCCTGCGCCGCTCATCCCTTGCTACAGCGGCGTACTGGATTGCCATCCGACAGGAAGTATATTATGCTCTGACACGAAAGCGCGTTCCATGTTTCACTTTCACCCCAGAAGACTGGTCCAATGCTACCGCCACAAACAAGATGATCATGCATACTGGCGAAGTGACGAAATGGTGTTGGGGAGATAGGTCCCCTCATGAATACGGTACTACCCTCCGGACACCACACCTTTCCCAAAGTAAGATTCTAACACCCCATACCTAGAAAGGCTCAAACTCCACCAACACCACCTAACATCCGCCTACTCAACCCATTTCCTCCCCATCCTCCAAACTCCCCCGGACATATCCAAAACCGAAATCTTCCCTACAGTCTGGTATACCACCGAATCTCAAGTCACCGGCGTGCAGCACCTCGAACTAGCTCGGATGATTCTCACTGCTGAGAATCCCCGTCTACGGTACCCTCCTATTCCCCCCCTTCTCTCTCTCCCTCCAAAAGCAATATATCACCAACCCTAACACATCCCATCCCACAACAGAAACCCAACACCCCCCCGCGCTCTCCACCGCAAAGCCGAAGCCCAGGTACGATGCATAATTCTAAACCTATGCGGGATCGCAGTCAACAATCTCTCCCGCCGCACGCCGGCGTTAGTCAACGCTGTTATCTCGATTATGCTCTATGGGGAGTATTTCACAGAGCAGCGGGAACGGGATGCGTTGATGGATATCATTGAACGGACGAGGGATATGCGTGCTTGGCCGTTGTGGAGGCCGTATGAGAGGTTACGGGGGCTGTGGGAGGAGGGGGATTCTGTGGAGGTTTGATTTATTCGTATTATTCATATCATGTTTATGATTTTTGGAATGAGGTTTACGTGTCATGATGAGCATGTTATATGACTTATACTTTTTGTTCCCTGACTTAGTAGTCGCCTTGGAAGATCGTGGTTTGCTCATGAAATATGTTGTCTTCGTGCGAAAATGTTGAGGAAGATTGAGAGACAAGACATGAGCAATATACATCTATCCGCGTAGCATAGCCACGTAATTCAGATGGGCTACTAAGAGGGGTTCGTAGCTGACAGACCGCATCCATATGGCGTTGCTACTGTATTAATTCAAAATCCAGAGTCCGACTTCGGATTTTCAACTACAGATGGTGCGATTTCTGTTTAATCCACACTACGAAGGACAACCGATCAAACGCCGTAAAAAAACAATATGTGCAAGTAGGATCTTGTGTTAGGACAAGAATGTAGATATGTATATACTGTATTTAGACTAATCTATTTTAAGGCATTCTATTCACCTTATCTGTTAGCGGATATGCTTGAAAGCGAGGGCGAAGGAGTAACGTACCTGTGCCGAATGGGGAATAAGCTGCTCGATTGCAAACCATTTCAGGGAGTGTGGTCCATCGCTCGGGAATGAATACGTTGGCATGCTCGAAACAGCGTCGTATAGAATGTTGAGAGATGAAAAGAGGGAGAGAACATACGACGTGAGATGACAAACCTCGGCGCGACAATCGTAGTCTCAGGAGGAATAAACGTCCCTCCAATAGTGAGTCCTTCACGCGAGGTCTTCCGACTTCCTCCAATAGGTGGTGTTGGATAGAGACTTAGGGTTTCTAAAATCGCTACCTCAAGATGCGGACAGTGTCTTGATCGTTCACGGCCATCTAGTATATCCACTCGCCTGACCTCCTGGTAGATGAGATCTGCATGCAAGGGGTTCTTTGCAAGTTCGTAAAATAGCACAATCAGTGCTGCGGCCGTGGGCTCACTACCAGCCACGATGGCGAACATGCTATTATCACCAGTAAACCATGATTCCTGCGTATTATCCTCTCGGGCATCTTGGATGAGATAATGCGCTCGGTCCGGGGTTTGAGACAGATCAATAGTGATATATGCAGATAAACTCAGCAAACCCAGGTCTCATCCATGAGCATGGACGACGAAAGTGACTGACCTTTTTCCGCTCCTGTACCTCATTCTCACACCACGATCCAGGTGGAGTGAGTCTTCCAAAACTCCAACCCGTGGCATCAGCTTGAAGGCAATGTGTACCAACCACGGCACTGGCGCTAATGGTACTAAGAGCGAGAGGGCCCTCTGGAGGAGAACAATAATATGATTCCAGCGCTGATGGCGTAACATATCAAACGTCTTGCCGAAGATGAAGTCTTCGGAGAGGCATCCAGCTGCTATATCGGACTAGATGCATTGGTCCAATTGGTCGATGATTGGTAGCATCCTGGTTTGATATTGTGCTAGGGCTGGTTTTGTTAATAGATTGTGTTGATGTATCGATGATGGAAGAGGCTCATTCATACCCTTTAAAGTAAAACCTCTGTTCCATTGTCGACGACGCGCTGCATGGCCTTCTTTTGAACGAGTTGTCACTAATGACTGATGTGGGTGTAGTATATCAAACCACTCGGATTTGATACAGTTACAGAGTGGGCCGTCGAGAATCATAAAGATGTCAGGATGGAAGATAGTAACCTCGCTGGGCCCTAAGGACAAAGTAAGTCCAAATATCAATGCAGACAGCCGACAAGAACTCACCAGTCCGAACAAAGTCCCCGTACTGTGCGTGTAGATCCGCGAGAAGAAAATGGTTTCGACAGTTAAGAGACTTCCATAAGTGCCATATATTTGTGGCAGCTGCCCAGAAAGGACCGGAGAAATGCTTCAATCGGTGGAAAAGAAGTCGATATATCACAATGCTAGCAAAGAGACCTAGAACATAGCCTGTAGTCATCTGCAAGCCGTAGTCTAATACAGCTATGGGGTAGGAAAAGCAAAGAAGATGGGACATGAGGATATCAGGCGCCTGAAGATGCCATTCTCCATGAATAAATAATGCATGATGTGTCCCCAGTCTGATTACGGCCCAAAGGCCTGTATATGAAAGACCATCCATGATAAGAATTGGGTGGCTCGGGCGTTTCTCGACACAGAAGAGTACCTCGAAATGAGATCCAGAGGAATTGATGAACAGTTATAGTGCACTCTCCGTCTTGTCGCGACAGCGGCGGCGCTGTATCAATCTCTGCATCGATACTCCGCTGTCAAAAATGCCGAATATACACAAATACACATAGAGAAACCCTGTGCTACATACAGACATCATCACACAAAGAATACCCCTGCCATTCGGGATTTCACTGCCGGCCCTGTAACTCGTGGCTTTGTACGGCTTTTATGAAGGATTACTACCGCATCTTCAGCAGCCTGTCCATTCCGACGGTCCAAACTGCTACTCAACTTATTCCCGTGAGGTCCTCTATGGGCTAGGTCCGGGTACCCTGTGACTGGCATGTATTAGGCTGATGAACAGCAGCGAAGAATATACATTCCGGCGAGGGCTAGACTGTGTTATGTGGCTGACGAGAGGGTGTTATCCTTTGTCCCCCTGTTTCCCTTTAGTGATATCTCGCCTCGCGGTTGGTGGGATATCGCCTTAAGATGACGGACTCAGCTGGACATGTGTCGCAATGCACCACAATGGGAGGTAGTGAAACAAAAGAAGATGGCAGAACAATCATCAGACTGACATCAGACTGACAGAAGCTTACTGGTTCATTGAATCAAAGATAATCGGGAACGCCGGAGACGGCTCCTATCCCTAATCCGCCTTTGCTCGCTCCACGCAGCACACAGGCCAGGCCATCCAAGGAGCTCCCAAACTGCGCATCACCCCATTTCTCCCATGTTCTGATCACCAAGCCCCAGCAATTACCTCTTCCCTGGATCCACTAGCATTGATAACTAGAACCTCATTGCTTTTGGTGTCACTTGGAACAAGGTTTTGTATACGGCTTCTCAACTGGGCCTCAGTCTTCCCCAATATACTGACATGTCTTGATGTGGCCCAGCAAGCTTTGGAATGGTGAAAATAAGGTTCCTGTGCTAGGTGGTCCACGTGGATTAATTGACGAGAATATCTTTCCAATGGAAAAGGCAGTATAGTTCTTGAATTCACTAGGCAATGGCATGTTGCCTCCCCCTATATTTCCTATAATACCCGTAGAAAGAGGAGATGTCTTTTTACTGTTTGAGGTGGACAACAAAGCTAGGATTTGTATAGAAATAAGCACCTAATTCCTGCCGCACGTTTTATTTGAATATAGGTAAACTGTAACTTGATTATAGTAATTTCTGCTGGTAGCTCATGTGAGCTGTGTATACTGTATATTACTACATACACATCATGTTTAGATTCCCATCAACTTCCAGCATGCCTTAAATTAATATGCACATTAATATAATTATACACTGCAACAGTTATATACACCTTCACTTCAGATCCGAGAGCTTCTGCAGCATGTCAAGCGCCGAGAGGCTTCTCAGTCCATCAAAGATTGCCAGCCGTCTCTGGACCTCTCCCATCTGCATCTTCATTTCCACAAGCTTCATAGCTTCCTGGTCCCTTGACGACTTCATGCCCTCTACCTTCCCCTCGAGCTCCTTGCAGCGTCTTTCGCTCTCCTCTAGTCGGTCAAGCACCTGTTTGGAAGATGCTATCGCTGCCTCCTGCTCCCCCTTCCTAGACACGCTTATCTCATCCACCCTTTTCTCCAATTCACTATACTTTCTCTCGTTCTCACTCATCCGCTTGAGCTCCTGTTGCACTCTCTCGAGCTCGTGCCTGAGAAACATCGTCTCGGCCTCCTGCTCCACTTTCGCCTCCATCAAATCTTTCTGTTGTGCTAACGAATCAGCCCACTGAATCAAGGCTTGTACCCTCTGGTCCGGAACGGCTACGCTGCCTGGCAAGGCCACGCTGCCTGGTTCAGAGGGCTGTCTTGCCCCCGCCACAGCCTGTGTGGTGCCATTCTGCACGGGTGTGATGGAATCTGCTTGTCGTGGTGGCGTAGGTGGCACGAAGGCCGCGGGGAGATGGTGGTAGCGGTGCTCGCTGGGTTGTTGGAGCACCGGAGGGATATGACTACCGCCACGTATGGATGGAGCAGGGATTTCCTGGACTAGGGCGGCTTGTTGTGGACGATCCGGGAGCTTTTGAAGGCTATCGTGTTAGTGTTTCTTTTTTCTTTTTTTCTTTTTTTCCTTTTTTTTTTTTTTTTTTTTTTCTTGCATGGTAGAGAAGTAGGGTGGAGTATGTTTTACAGTAAGTAGTACTTACAGTTCCAGTTTGAACACGAGCTTCCCCGTTCTCGTCAGAGGTACGTTCCTCATCGCCACTACTACTGTCCTCGTAGTCATCGTCATCGTCATCTTCATGTTTAGGTCTCTTGCATTGCCGAGCACCAGAAGACCCGATAGATGTAGACGAGGGACGCTTCGATGGGTAACCACTGTCGGCCCTCGAGAGTTTTGTCTCAACACGCTGCACTCCATTAGCGCAACCCATGTTGTAAAACGGAACCCATGAAACCTACTCCATAAGCCATTGAAAGGGCACGCCAAGTTCTCCCAGGGAACTGTTCCGACTTCAGCTAGAAAGAAGAGGTAAGCCAAGTTTTTCAGATTTTTTTAATCATGGAGCCTCCACTATACCTGATGGAACTCCTCCCAGCTAAGATGCTTGTGCTCATCTTGATTTTTCATGTGCCAGAGGTTGTTCCTTTCTTCAACAGACCAACGGATAACAACACCATCTTGCGTAAGTGACGACCTCGGGCGGCCCCGTTGTCGGGATTGGGGCAGATTCCCGTCTTGTACAGGGAAGGTGTTCATCATTTTAGAGGAATGATGATGTGAAATCTGCCTAGAGAGAAAAGAAGCAGGAAGAAAGTTTAAGTACGAGTAGTCACAGAGGAAATGATGAAAAAAAGAAGCCCACGCGATAAAAAAGGTGTGAAAATCAACGTGTTGTTTGTGGGTGGAGATACTGGGGGATTACAGACTATCTGAACGAACGCTGGCCTGCAGTTAATAAAGATCCACAATAGAGAGAATGGATCTTATTGGTTATTGACCTGGAAGTGACAGAACAGCAGGGGTTTGATCCTGTATGATAAGACAGTTGGCAACCAAATCTTCATTAACTGCAGGCCGGAGACTGGAAAAAGAAATATTATACAGTAAGATGGCTGATTCGGGTTCAGCCACCTCAATACTTGTCCATGCCCAACACTTTTTCCGCGACTTCAGGGGAGAGTCCTTATGCTGAAACATTCCTGCTTGTGCTAGCGGCCGTCGCCAAGGTTCACTGGCAATTTCCACCATGAATCACATCTTCCCCTGATTAGGCAGGCCCCCCCAAAGCGTCTAGGTGCATATTGTTTGGCTTAGGCTGTTAAGAGATAATATCACGCAATGCTGACTCGTACAAGACATTAATTCTAGTGTGTTAATGCTGGGGTTTGACTTGATTTTCAAACTAACTTATACTTACACGGAAGGGCTCACATGTGAGGTCTGTGATAAAGAGATTTTAGTTAGGTGAATACTGCAGGAGAGCCAAAGCATTAAATTTATTATACAATAATTATCTTGGGGAACCATTAGAGACCAGCTTAGTGCTAAATTTGGGAATACACTGTGCTTAAAATAGAAGCCGCGGGGTTAATGAACAGCAGCATTTGTTATCAAGAAGGCATCATCCACAGTACCATGCTGTTATTGCACCACGAGCCTCCCTCCTTCGCAAGTAAAACAACCGATGTCCCAAGAATACAAAAGAGCGGTTCAGATGCGCTTTTTGGACTCTACTGCTCAGTAAACCATCTTTCAAAATCTATTAGCCAGGATATCAGGAATTTCGAATCTGAGACAAGTATTGTATTCAAGCGGCCTGACATTCTGATACTCCTAGTCCCAGATAGATAATTGACCATCATGATTTAGAAGCAACTATCACTAATGTATACTCTCTCCCAATCTGGCGCTATGGATTCGTCGAGATCCTGACAGCGTAACGCTAGATCACGACACTGACAAGCCGCGGGCTTCTGGCTTAGGTCATACCTTCCCAAACTGCTGATTTACTTGGAATAGTACTATATTAGTTTTCATGATCGCGGATATAGTACACACAACTTGCTAAGGAAGTGCCAGACCCTCTTTGGTACACCTTCCTAGTAGAGATCTGGTCATGTCCACAAATGCCTTCCCAGCTCGAAAACACTACCTAAGTCACTAAAGATCTACCCAGGCACCTGTGCTCTGCAGAGATCAGTGCTGCTACAGACGTCGCTAGCCATGGCAAATGCTCCCTTGAGACCTAAAGTCGATGATCCGTCGCCCTGGATCAGATTTAACCCCGATCTGTAGGCCCGAGTCATGGGGTCCACGTCCTGCTAAAGGAAACTATCAGGGATCCTCGAGACATAGACAGTCATCTCGCGGACGTTGGGGGTTTCAGATTCGCTCTTTTTTCCACCCAAGGCCAGTAATCATATTCCCACATCACCTGGCCACTGTTCAGTTCATATCAAAAATTAAACACTCTCCAGACTCCATTTACATATACCAGTACTCCATGATTAATTAGCTATAAATTAGTTAACCACTGGGAGATCCAGAGGTCAAGTGAGCTTGGATTTCCCCTTAAAGTTCATTCCTCGACACCACAACAAGTTCAACTTTCCTCTGCAACCCCTCGTAATGACCATCTTCCTTAGAGGTGCCTTTTCACGAGGCACTTAGTATAATTATTATATAGATGCGCATGGAAAAGATAGGGCTCTAATACTACCTTTATTAATAAGTACTGGATATACTAGAGAGAGACAGCTAATATGGAAAGACAACCCAAATGGGAGGGATGTACTGGTCGGCTTGCAGCACTCAAGACTCTCAAAATAACTAATAAAGGTGGCGTGAAAACTTACTCAACCGTTAAAGAACAGATTCAAAAGATTTTATACTCTGCCGAGATTATTGTTGACACGCAAGTGTAGCTACATGTCTATATACATGCTCCAGATGCTGTACGAGAACGGCTTCAGCGGCTGGAACTGTGTTGAGGCATCGGTGAATTAACTAGCAAGTTAATAGGTATGGGCCTCTCTCTGTGTCCCCCGGTCACGACTTGTAAATGTCTAAAAGGAAAAGGCAATATATTAATGGTGAACACGCCTATATTGATCCAGTCCAGTTTCTTGTTTTCGGATCCTCGGAAACTTGGAGCGGCACCAAAGGGTTTAGCCCCTGTCAATTTTTCCCAGCTTGCGGAGAAAGGAGCGTCGATTTTAGGAATTTAGCGTTTCTAGGTTAGAGAAAGAATAGAAAAGCTGTTGAGGGTGATGTGAAGGATGAAAGAATAGTTGAAGGTGTCCAAGAACGCCTGAGCTCCTCTTCAACTGCCTTAGTCAATATGCGATTATCACAGTCCATGAATATTATAGTTCTAACTTCGGAGTCCCTTTACACTGTGTCCACCTTACTTCAATCAAACCTCGCCTTCCTGGATATCAACATATGCAGTGATTTATTTAGTATAACCTGTATTATTATTTTTGAGTAATAGTATTACTAGATAATCCTTCCGTGACAAAAAAGACTTATAGTACTTATGGCTCACAGTAACCCGGCTGACATCATACACTCAGTCTGTGAGCCATGAGAGAGATCTGTAAGTGACTTCATTCTGCGCTAAGATAGTCATCATCATCTAATTATTCAACCAGTAGATTCGAAGAATCGGTTTCATTCATGACGAAAAGTGGATTTCTATTGTTCCAGGGTCTAACTCAGACGAATGAGGCTTGTAAGGAGAGTCCCGAGCAATTGTGGTAGAACCAGCGAAATGAGACTCATATGAAAGCGCAAGGCGCACAATACTCTCTATCTTTACTGCAGATCTTGTATTGGCCCATATTGCTACAAGTATCTCTCTCAGAGTGTGAGGACCATTGCCAAACACTTTCAGCCACACAATGAAAGGGGAATCACAAGCTGAAGGCTCGAGCAGTCACCTTGCTCATGCTCATGAGTCACATCATGAGTCTCTGGACAAGGCAGACAATAAGTGTATGCACGAGTTACAGCATTATTGGGGTCACCCCAGTGAACCACTGACCAACAACATGGGCACTGAGAGCGGCGGAGTAATCAATAGTGTGAAAGATGCTTCCAAGGTCCTGCACAAGGCGACCCGCCCTCTTCCAACTGAGACAGGGAATGGGACCTACGTTGAAGACGAGTCTGATGGAGGAAGCCTCTGGAAAGACCTTCGTTCGTTGGGCATAGAAGATGCTGCCACTCTGAAAGACCTGCTCGGGCACGAGGCCCGTGGAGGCTTATTGAACGATAGGACAATGCTCATGGAACGGATTATTCAGGTGATTAGAAAGTGTCAAACAGCATGATCAAAATAGAGGTTGCTGATGGGTTGTTCTAGTTGGTGGCCAAGCTGCCTGATAAGTCTAAGACCAGGGAAAGGCTCACTCATCAGTTCCTAGGCCAACTGTGGGATTCGCTGCCCCATCCTCCAATGTCGTAAGAGAGCTCAACCACGCTTAGTACAGATTCTAGCAGTGCTAAATCGAACTAGATACCTTGGTGATAAATATGCCTATCGCTCGGCAGATGGGTCCTATAACAACCCTACCCTGCCATGGCTAGGCGCGGCCAACACGGAATACGCACGAACAGTTGAACCGTCAAAGATGAGACCAGTGAATTTGCCTGATCCTGGTTTGATCTTTGATAGCATTTTTGCGCGGAACACTTTCAACCCGCATCCCAACAAAGTCTCGAGCATGTTTTTTACATGGGCTTCGTTGATCATTCACGGTGAGCGCCTCGATGTCGCTGTCCCCTCGACCTCAACGTTAATAGACTGTAGACCTTTTCCAAACCGGCTACCCAAATCAAGATATCAACAAGACATCATCGTACTTAGACCTCTCCATTTTATATGGGGATAACCAAGCCGAGCAGGACTTGATGCGTACATTCAACGATGGCCAGATCAAGCCGGACTGTTTCTCCGAGCCACGTATTATCGCCCTTCCAGCAGCGTCAGGGGTAGTCTTGGTGATGCTAAATCGATTCCATAATTACATAGCTAAGCAGCTGGCTGAAATCAACGAGAACGGCCGATTCACTAAGCCGTCGCCTAATATCATTGACCCGACAGAAGCTCGGGCTGAACTGGCCAAATACGACAATAATCTTTTCCAAACAGCACGTCTGATCACCTGCGGTATGTATATCAACATCACGCTCTATGACTACCTGCGTACCATCATCAATCTCAACCGTGATAATACTACCTGGAACCTGGATCCTCGGGCGCATAAGGATCACGATTCAATCCCGGTCGCGCAGGGCAATCAGTGCTCCGTCGAGTTCAATCTTGCCTATCGCTGGCACTCAACAATTGGCCGTCGTGACGAGGTATGGGCGGATAAAGCTTACGAGGAGCTTCTCGGGAAGCGTGGCCAGGATGCCAGTCTCGATGACCTCGTGCAAGGCATGAAGAATTTTTCCAAGGGGCTGGATAAAGACCCTTCCAAACGCACCTTCGCTGGCCTGAAGCGCCAGGCTAATGGCACCTTCCGAGACGCCGAATTAGTTGACATACTGACGGGTGCCATTGACGAAGTGGCTGGTTCATTCGGCCCTCGCAATGTGCCGAAGGTTTTGCGATCGGTCGAGATCCTGGGCATGGAGCAGGCGCGCAGATGGAATGTCGGGACTTTGAATGAGTTCCGCAAGTTCTTTGGGCTGACAACTTACGAGCACTTTGAGGATATTAACTCCGACCCAGAAATAGCAGATCAGCTACGGCATCTCTACGAGCACCCAGACTATGTGGAACTATACCCGGGGATTGTTGCCGAGGAGGCCAAAGAACCAATGGTGCCCGGCGTGGGAATTGCCCCTGGATATACGGTCTCACGGGCAGTCCTGTCAGACGCGGTGGCGCTGGTTCGGGGTGATCGGTTCTACACAGTCAGTATTCTGACTCTCATCCAATGCCTTGTCGCATGCTAACCGCTGAGAAGAAGGAATACAATGCACGGAACCTGACAAACTGGGGCTACAACGAGTGCAAGTATGACATGGATGTTAATCAAGGTTGCTCGTTCTATCGGCTAGCCCTGCGAGCATTTCCAGAGTGGTTCAAACCCAACTCCATATTCATCCACTACCCCATGACAATCCCCGGCGAGAATCAAGTGATAATGAGAGGCTTGGGGCGTGAGGAATACTACAGCTGGGACCGTCCGGCATACATACCCCCGCGGGCGGAGATTTTCGATTATCCCAATGTCCATCGGATTCTTCAAGACGCGTCAAACTTTCGAGTGACATGGGGTGAAGCCACGGCTTATGTCTTTGGGGAGAAGGCGTGGGACTTTATGCTCTCGGGGGACTCCCCCTCTCATGCAAATCAGCGTGATATCATGTCCCGATCTCTCTATCGCGGACGATGGCACGAGGCTGTCAAGCAATTCTACCTCGAAACTACCCAGCGTCTCTTGTCGGAAAAGTCATGCAGGATTGGAAACGTGAATCAGGTAGATATTACTCGGGAGTGAGTTTCACCACCCATATATTCCTACTGCCTGCAACTATGACTTGCGATACTCACATCGTTATAGTATCGGGAACCTCGCCCACGTCCACTTTGCGTGCAACATATTTTCGCTCCCATTGAAGAGCACACAACATCCGCATGGCATTGTCACAGAACATGAAATGTTCGATTTAATGGCCCTCATCTTCACAGCCATCTTCTTCGACGTGGATCCAGTCAAGTCCTTCTTCCTACGCAACAAGGCTCGCGAGGCAGCGCGCGAGGTTGGGAAGCTCGTCGAGCTACACGTGAAGGCCATCAGTTCGTCCGGGTTTATGGCCAACCTACTGAGCGGCATCGGCGTCAACAAGAATGCCCTGTATGAATACGGAGTGCACATGGTGGAACGGCTGTTGAAGAGCGGCTTGGATGCAGAACAAGTGACCTGGTCCCAGATTCTTCCGACTGCGGTCTCGATGGTCCCCAACCAGGCCCAAGTGTTCACGCAAATCATCGATTACTATCTGTCGGACAAAGGCAAGCAGCATCTGCCCAGCATTAACCGCCTTGCTAAGGAAGACTCCCCCGCGTCCGATGAGATGCTTCTAAGATACTGCATGGAAGCAATTCGCCTGAACGGCATCTTTGGCTCCTATCGCAAATCTTATACCAACCTGACGCTTAATGATAAGAATCGTATGGTCCACATTCAACCAGGTGATAAAGTTTTCGTCAGCTTTGTATGTCATCAATTCCTTCCATGAGCAGGCATCCTCATCCCTGTATTTTCTGTCAGTAAAGACCGGTGCTGACAAGAACAGGTGCAAGCAAACCGCGACCCAAACGTGTTCCCAAACTCCGACAAAGTCGATCTCGATCGGCCCATGGAGTCATACATCCATTACGGAGTCGGTCCACACACTTGCCTAGGTGGCGAGGCGAGTAAGGTCGCCCTAACGGCGATGCTGCGTGTAGTTGGTCGTTTAGACAATATCCGCCCGGCACCAGGAGCACAGGGCCAATTGAAGAAGATCAAGCGAGATAATGGTTTCTATACTTATATGCGCGAAGATGAAAGTAGCTTCTACGCTTTCCCTATGAGTAAGCGTTCTTTACCTACTCACTAACTACCCCTTTGGATTGGAATTGCTCTAGCGCGATGGCTAACTCGACGGTAGGCTGGAAAATCCATTATGACGGGTATATTCCAGGGACACAAGAGAGTTTTCATGAAGGAGGCAACTGCAAAATGCCTGGTCATTGGCAAAATTGAGTGATTTGATTTGACACTTCTATAAGCCTGAGGGATCAAAAGTTCGCTATCACGATTATCCACTTTCTTTGGCTATTTTGTATGGCCATGGCATGGCTGTAAATTGATCCATGGATTCTTCACCCCTCTTTGTCTTGCCGCAACCTTTGGCCATTCCCATCTAGTTAAATAGTTTTTTGCTTATGAAGCCAACGGTAGTCTGTCTAGGTCTTGCATACTGTGCAAGCATTGTGTACCTCAATATCAAGTTATTCTTGAGTATCTGGTGCCTCCCCACGGGTCTATTCTAGTGTCGGCTGGGGGGATTTCATTCCGCATCTGAGAGATATACATAGTTGTGCCTACAGGCCTCTTTAGGTTGGTGGGTACTATACTATGCATATCGCGGTTATACTACCAGTGTATGATAGCTGGATCCGGAATTATATATAATAAACTCCTCGTTTCCCATCAAACCGACCCAGCTACTTTCGCACCCTCAGGATCATGAGCAACGACTTCAATCTCCACACGCATATCACCCTCACCCAACCGCGATACCCCAACACAAGTCCAAATAGGCTGATGATCTGGCATATACTTTTTGAAGTTCCGCACCATAGCAGCCAGGGCCTCGTTGTTAATAGGGACGTGGTAAGAGTTCACACGGTACACTTGCGACCAACCCTTGCCACCAGCGTCCTTTAAGCATCGTTCGACATTGGCGAAAGCGAGGTCGATCTGGGCGTTGATTTCGAGGGCGAATTCGAATGTCATCGGGTCCCATCCGCCTATATGAAATTAGTTGACGGTCTGGTTGTATGAAAAGGCCTCCCTGTTCTTGACTCCGAGCTTTTCGTAGGCGTAGTACTTGAGGTGAGACATATCGACTATCTGCTGGAACCGAGAGTACTAGCTAGAAATGTGAAGAAGCAATGAGAGGTGTATAAATACGTCGTCATGAGATAATTGATGGCTTGGTTATATACAAAGTCTTTACGTAATCTCTCCTCCAGCGGAATGTGAATTCCTCCTGCCGATGACCACCGGGGAACAGCCCCCAAGTGACTTGTCCACCAGCTGAAGGCACGGGTTGACCTCTTAGAGCAGATATTGCGGCTGCATTCAATCGACATTGATGCCTCCATCGCCCAGTTGACGACCCGCTTCCAATTGGAGCAAATCTGTGCTGAATTTGATGGGGCATTGTGCCTGAATAAAGCAGTGCCATGCTAAGCGCAATAAGTATGATATCACGTGCTCACATGATGGGGTCGAATTGTACTAGCCCAATTGGGAACTAGCCTCTGATTTGTAATATGGCGGGAATCATCAATTCCTGAGCCCCTGAGTTTTCAAAGAGAACACACAAGTCAATATATCAATCTACACGTATTACGTTGAGCTACCCATACGGAACTACCATTATTCCGACAGATGGAAAGTCATAACTTAATGACTAAGCAGAATATCTCCAGGTGTCCCCAGACCACACATGGCCCACACCTGCTTCTGATATAGTTTCATGCAACAACCAAGCATGGAATGCTATTGATCTAAAAAGATTCCTTTCCGAATACTGGTGCCCTGTCGACCATGAGTACCCTATCTCATCACACTCGTAGCCACAGCCGCCAGCCAGGAACGAAATGCGCTGGCAGAGCTTGTGATCAATGCAGGCTGCGCAAAACAAGGGTAAATTTGATCCCCTTGGATCCAATAAAATACTTGTTTACTCAGTGATTGGTATGCAGTGCAGCCTATCTCGACCATGCGAAGGATGCATGACCCTGGGGTTTGAATGCACATTTCTCACACCGCAAAAAAAGAGAGGGCCTCCTTCGCGGTAAGTCCACATTGGGTCCTGATCGCTTCAGTTGAGACGTGTAGAAGGCTGATATGATCAAGTCGCGTAATCCAAATCCGCCAACAACAGGGTGCGTCAACAAGCCCGGATAGTGGTAATGGTGCTGAGCTGAGTGGCATTCAAGAGACCTCGGTTCCACACCTGCCCAATATGGGGACGCCGGGAGTGATATCTGGGTTGAGTCCGAATACACCGGACTCACAGGTGCCCATACCACAGGATGACCAGAATCAAGTGAATCACTTCCCTAATCCACCTAGACAAGACTACAATAACAGTCTCCTGAGTAACAACACTCCTGGATCTACTACGTGGAGCGGCGGCGCGCCTGAACTGGAGTATTGGCTTCCAGACAGTTTCAGTTCTCAGCCTTATCCATCTTTCGGCTTTCAGGGGAGTAATATCCTGATCAAACAGTCGCTCCCCCCCATTATTGACGACAATGTCAACCTCGAACTCGGCAACACGCCGCCCTTCATCCCAAGAGAGATCAATGCCGACATACAACGCGAAAACCTAATCAGGGTACAACACGGCGATGTCAGTGGACTGCAACCCCAATTCTGGCCCCACTACATCAACGAAACAAGCTTGATCCCCTGGATAGACGTCTACTTTGACCGCCTCCACCCCACTTTACCGGTCCTCAACAGATCATTCCTCTTCACCCGAATTGTCCAACATGAACACCGGCGCAATCCTCAGTTTGGCGCTATGATACTGTCTCTGTGCGCCTTCTCTCTAACCCAACCAATAGACATCAGTGAACGACCTACCTCTTCATCACGGGCAGACCAGGCAAAAGTGCTAGTAAACGAAGCAACACGAATGCGTACCTCACCTGATTTTGGCGAGAATCCATCCATAGAAGCCGTTCTGACGAGCTTTTTCCTATTCGGGTATCTCTTTGGAAGCAACCAGCACAACGCGGCGCGACTCCGGCTTCGCGAGGCAATGGACCTTGCCTCAACATTAGGACTGAATAACCCGGCAAGCTACGCGGACTGCTCAACAGAAGAAAAAGGGCAATGGCTACGGACTTACCTAGTCTTATCCGTCACAGAAAGGTACCTCATTCCTCTCCCTTTCCTCAGTTCTCCTATCACCCCCCCCCCCCCCCCCCGGGTTCCCTTACTAACACAAAAAAAGAGCATACGCCCTCCAACGCCAACACCCCATAACCTTCACAGGCCGCCCACTAGACATTATTCGCGCGGCCGATGAAATCCGCAACGCAACCCAGCGCCTCGTCTCAGGGATAATCGTGCACACGGAGAAAGACGCCGCGGGGATGATGGGTCTCTCTCTACTAATGGAGATCTTCGACACCATTGACGAGGATATTCTCATCTGCTGGAATGCGCGATGCAATGTGTCGAATAACGGGAAGTGTCATATCCTCACGCAAGCCAAGGCGTTAAGCATATACCAGAATTTGGCGAGGGTCAGTGATGCGGAGCGGTATAATAGCCGGAATGATCATTTTGATCCGGATGCTAATGCTGATGCGGATGCGGATGCGGATGCGGATCGTGGTGAGGATGCGTCTGGGTCAGCGGAGATCAATGAAGCGAGGATGCTTCGCGACTTCTTATCCGAGACACAATGTGCGGATATTCTATTGACGCAGAAGTGGGTGCAAGACAGACTGTGGAATCTATGTTTCGGGCATGGCCTGTTACAGCTCCAGCCGGAGCATCCGGGGCTGAGCTTTCGGTATGCGTCAGACAATGCCGAAAGGGCACTGAAGCTGTGTCGGCTGTTACGGATTAGTGCGATTGAAGCGCATGGGGTTGGGATTGTAAGTATAGTATCTATTTGCGTAACCCCCAAAACTGCTGGGTGCTATGGCTATGCATGCTCCTTTCACTAACAGAAGCAGATTGAGAAAATTTACAACATCGCAACCAGTGCAATTTTGACGGCGCATAACACTGGGACTGACGAGAGCGATATACGAATGGCGAAGTCGCCCATTCAAGTTCTCGCGAATAACTATCTCAAGCTTATGCAGACGCTGCGAGGGGGGAACCATCCTTATGTCGGGCAGTATAAGGCTCATCTTATGTCCTTGGGTTGGGTAGAAGGGAGTAGTGGATGGGGTCCATGATAAGCGGTTTATGGGAGGTTTTGAGTATAATGTACATACTACATAGTTATATTAATCCATTTTGCATGTATACATGTCTAAGCCGCCAATTTCCCACTTGGTTTCGCACTGGTGCTCGTCTGGTAATTCCGCCACTTCCACACCGGAACCTTCGCATCGTACATCTCATCCACCTCAGCAAAGGTCCGCCCTTTAGTCTCAGGCATGAAGAAGTACACAAAAACAAGAACACACGCCATGCAACCGGCAAAAACAAGATACGTCTTCGCACCCAGATCAGCAGCATCGGCAGACGTCAACTGCGGCACAGCGAAGGTAGTAATAACAGCACTCGTCTGCGCACAAGCAATTGTATACGCCATGGTATGATTCCGCAGCTTTGGCGTCGCGATCTCAGAGGGCATCAGTGCGGACAGGGAGTAGAATCCCGCGCCCCAGAAGAAATTGAAGATGAATCCTAGCGCTGCGATGCCCATGACGAAGTCTGTGTTTGAGGTGTTGAAGGCGAGTGCGCCGGCCGTTATGTCGATGAGCAGAAGGACGGTCATGCCTACGAAGGCTGTTGGGCGGCGGCCTGCGCGGTCAATAACGAAGGGGGCGACGATTGTTCCGGCCAGCGTACAGCAGGAGGCGATGACGGTGAAGGTGAAGGCGTCGCCGACGCCGAGTTGCGTTAGGAAGACTGTCGTGTATGTTGTTGAGAGGATGATACCTGATATTTGATTCAGGCTGTAGAAACTCCCTCCGACCAAAGTCCGTTGAAGGTTAGCTCTGTCGAAGATCTCCCAGAAGCGCACGTTCGCTGTGAGCGCACGCTCGTTTTCCTCGCATTGTTGCATGACTCGCAGCTCATCGTCGACTTGAATGTCAGTGAAGCCGCGCAGCTTGCGTAGGTTACAATGTGCCTCTTCAATGCGGCCTTTGCTGACTAGCCACTGGGGGCTTTCAGGTAGAGGTAGCGTAGCAACGAGGATCACGGCGGGTAGCGCACACTGAATCGCCAACGGGATCATATAACTCAGTTTGCCTTCTATATCCTTCGTCTCGTTCACGATAATAGTGGAGACGACACCCGCCAATAGCGAGAGAATATTGATAGACGTTACGCTTCTTCCTCGCATGGACGGAGGTACGACTTCAGATAGATATAACGGGGCAGTCGCATTGGCGACACCGATGGCAATGGAGTTCAAGAACCGCCCAATAATGAACTGGGCAATATTCTTAGCGAACAGTTGCAAGAAGCCTCCTCCGATGGAGAAGACATAGGCCCCGATGAGAGGCCACTTTCGACCAAAGTAGTTGTTTAGAGGTGAAGCGGCTATGCCTCCGATGATGGAGCCGACCAGAGGAACCGAGAAGATCAGGTTTTGGTTGCGGGCTGTCAGGACTAAGGAGCCGTCGACGGGGTTTGGGCCTTGGAAATCTTGTACCTGCGGGATTGTTAGATGGGTGAATGAAGGAAGGTCAAGAACTAGGATCTCACAAATTCCCTCAAGGCTGCTAAGGGGGAAATGATCTTGTCGTCGAACCCGAACACGAATGATGCAGATCCGAAAGCAACACACGCGAGGATTAGCAGAATGTTGACGGCGCCTTCATTAGAAACGGTTGTCTCCTGGTTGAGATCGATGCCATCGAAATGTTCCGCCTGCGCAGGCTCGTCAACCGTTTCAGTGTAGGATTTCTTCGAAGACATCCTGAGTATGCGAGCCAAGTGTGCCAACTCAATTGAAACGAGGTAAACATGCGTCTTTTATAGCCAGTGAGATGAGACTTCCGGGGTCAGGCCTGGCTGGGGTAAGGGCATCATGTGTCTGTAGAAATCCACAGTCACTGCAGTTCCCCACGAATCTGCCCCGACCAGTCGAGGAGTTTCTCCGGTATGTAGCCTATAAACACCTACTGGTAGGTAGTAGGTACCCCGACAATCCGCCGGTCATGATTTTTCGGCCCGCTTTTTCAATGTCTCTCCAGTTTCTCCGACGATGGGCCGACCAAGAACACTTACTCCGCGTTCTTCATGCCGAGGAATGAAATGGGCATTGCGACATCCCTGTTTTTAACAACCAACTATACATGTAGAATCTGAATGAATACTTTCCTAGATTCTTTGCACCAATATGCCCATGTCCGCACCTGAACACGAGCCCACGGGCGCCCAATTCACAAAATGGCGGCCCTCATTCCACCTCATCGCCCCCCACGGCTGGCTGAATGATCCCTGCGGCCCGGGGTACGATCCCTCAACGCGAACTTTTCACGTCGCATACCAATGGAACCCAAAGGGCAACGACTGGGGTAATATATCCTGGGGTCGCGCGACATCTTCTGACCTAGTGTCGTGGAATGTAGACGCCGAGCCATGCCTGGTTCCTTCCGCATCATACGACGACAAGGGCATATTCACTGGATGTTTCCAACCGAAAAACTTGAAAGGGGAACAGGACGGTACCCTGACATACTTCTATACCTCTGTCAATCATATTCCGATCCACTACACGCTTCCTTACTCCCCGGGATGCGAGACGCTGAGTATCGCGCTGTCGCATGACGCCGGGCGCACATGGGAGCGATATCCGCAAAACCCTATCCTCTCCGGACCGCCGCCTGGTCTGCCAGTAACAGGATGGCGAGACCCGTACGTCTTCTCGTGGCCATCGGCGCCAGAAAAAGTGCGTCAGTTGCATGGCGGGAAGGATGTCCTGTACGGCCTGGTCTCCGGCGGTATATGTGACCTGACGCCGACTAGTTTCCTATACGCCATTGATCCCAATGCGCCAGCGAAGTGGCAATACATCGGTGTCCTGATGGAACTCGTACTGAACTTCATACCCTCTCGCTGGTCCGGCGATTTTGGAGTAAACTGGGAAGTCACCAATCTCGTGACTCTCACCGACGACGAAGGCATCTCGCGCGATTTCCTCATCATGGGAACAGAGGGCTGTATGCCGGACAACCAACGAGCTTATGGCGATCGACCAACCGCCCGGGATCGTCGGATTCGAAGGTCTCAACTGTGGATGTGTGTCAAGGAGAACACTGGACCCTCCGCATCAGTACCAATGCAGTATGCCTTTGGGGGGATATTTGACAGCGGGCTCTTCTACGCGGCCAATTCATTCTGGGATCCGGTCGCAGAGCAGCAGGTCGTTCTTGGCTGGATTACGGAGGAAGATTTACCGGATGATGTGCGCAAAGACCAGGGGTGGAGTGGGCTGATCTCGTTGCCGCGGGCGCCCAAGTTGCAGACGATTCGTCGGGTGAAGAGGGCACGGTCCACGGCGAAGTTGGGTGATATTACTTCTATTGAGGCTGTTCCGGACAGGTATGGGACGTATACTGTTCGCACTTTAGGTGTGGCTCCCGACACGCGGATAGAGAAACTGCGCGAGACGGCGAAGCAGAGTCCTCTCAGCGATTTGACACTGGGTGTCCCTGAGGAATCCTCCGCATCCGATGCATTTGTCCCTTTGACTACGACAAGATGGGAAGTTGATGCTGAGATTGCCGTCGGGAAAAACTGCCGGCAGGTTGGCTTGGTGATTTGCCATGATTCAGGTGAGAAAATGAATTGTGATCCCCACTGAGTGAGACATGCTCCTGACCCTCGTCCCAACTATCTAGATGGAAAATACAACACCACCCTATTCTGGGACCCCCTCCGCGAGGTGTTCCAAGTCGATCGGCCGAACCTCCACAATACACAGTTCAGCAGCAGTAACATCAACCACGCAGCCGAAGTCGCCCCCCATACACTATTCACATCCATCCAACAAACGACACAAGCCAAAAAGCTTCTCAACTTTCTCTCAGCCAGAGCCAGCACAGATTCGGAGACCGAGGAACCTCTGCGTATCCGTGCGCTGTTCGACACAAGCGTGCTGGAGATTTTTGTCAATGAAAGGACCTCGATAACAACTCGTATTTACCAGGCCGGTGAAGATGGGCGCCCTGATTGTGTCGGGTTACAGTTTTTCGCGGAGCCCTTGGAAACATGCGGGCAAGATGTTGCGGCGACGCTCCTTCATGCTACAGTCTGGGATGGGCTGGCATGTCCTTGACGGTGAAGGCAAGGCGAAAATTTTTATCATAGTATTCTATCACCTCTTGTGTTAATACTCCTCCAATCCTAGAGATCCTGTCGTTAGGATTAGTGCTACAAGGGGTATGCATGTCCTTTGGGATAAACCCTTCATCATCCTTCTCTAGGGCAATACTGCCTTGTGAAATTTATAACACAGAATCTCAGTCCTGGAAAGAACATTACATAGGTCTCATCAGAACATAATAACAGATGATTTCTTTGGCACCCTGGCGGAATATTTCGCTATCCGCGATCGCACGGAAGACAGAGTTATTAAGTGGATTCGCTGAGAGAAAGACTCGATTAAGTCGCAGGCGGGCTATATTACAGGCTTCTTCGCAGGTTAGGCGCAGGGCTTTGATGCTGCCATTTGGAAGGTAGTTACAGATAAGGGTGATGATCTCAGTAGGGAGGTGGAAAAGGGAACCCGTCTTGTAATAGGCTCCTCGAGGATACCACTGATAAAACAAGGTGGTAGTCTGTTTAAACCTGGGATGTGATTCAAGGTGCAGGAGGCTATTTTAGTACAGTTCCACGTGATCCAAGGATAATATCGACCGAGGAGAGAGGTTGAGTGAGTCTAGTATCATGATGGAATTGTTATTCAATTTTATCATAACTAGCAACTCTCCGTGGTAAGGTTCTGAAGGACTGAGCGCAAGTGAGCCTTCACCTGTCGGGAGACAGTTGCGAACCTCACAGAAAGGTACAGCACAGTGGCGACTGTAAAGACGAGAATATACCGGCTCTGTCGACAATTGTCTGGTTGTTGGCTCCCTTTTGATGCTTCTGTTGCCTTGAACAAATCTCTATGGGCTTGGTGGGAAGGAGGCGAGGAATTGGGGGCCTGGTACAGTGGACGGGGGGTCTAGGGGAGGTGGACCTTCAGAAAAGAAAGGTTTCTTGACTGCGATTCTAAAGGATGATGACTCTCTCCAGGCAGCAAGGGGGCTGGTATATTATACTCCCGACGAGCAGAGAATGAGTGGCCGCTGCCATGCACCGTCTATACCAAATACTCCTCTATGAATGTGCAGCCCGTCATACCTGGTAAGATTTACAGAGTTAATATTGAAATCTAGCTGATGAATTTGATTGCCAGTCCTGGTGGGAAATTGGTATTTGAGATTAGACCCCCATTATCTACTGTCTATACTATGGTGATATCTTGACCGAGGGGGTTCAAGACCATCAGCTCCGGCGGGCGGCCAGTCAGGTATGACGCCTTTTCAGTGTAGTGGAGAAATAGGCAATCCGCGTGCCATTTTTCTGTTGTGAGATAGGTAGGCATGAATCTCTAGAGAGGGGAGTCTACCAGTCTACTATCTAGCTTAATATGTACTAGTTACTGAAAACTTAAAAGTCTCCAGCAAAATGCATGGTCCCCTGAGAGGTTGAGTGGAGCGAACCATATCCATTTGGCCGGAATTATAGATACTTGCTTCTACTCTGTATGTCGTCTTGGCTATAATTCCGCGGGAATACTAACTCGGCCATCTTCTATCTTGCTGTACAGTGTGTACTACACACTCTGTAATTTTCCTTTCAGATATAAGAGAGAGCAATTATGTCCTGACTCGACTCAGACTGAATCCCAATAATATGGCACCAGTAGAGCAGCGAGCCAAGCGTCCCAGAGAAAGCCATAAGCAAGCGATTAAAGTACATGCAATATAATATGCTCAAAGATATATTAAAGAAAACCGAGCCAACCGCCAGCCCACCAGGGTACGATTCATGTTCGGATCTCTCGCACGGGAGAGCAGAGAAGAATTGTGAGACACACCCGCTTGGGTCGCTTCTAAGTTCTGAGTAGTAGGCTTTACGAAGTAGTCTCCGTACTAGAGCAGTACAATAATACAGCGCTAATAGTAATCGACGGCTATTATGCATTACCGATTACCGGTATGCCATTGCCATATGGTTGGGTGGGGTTCAGTTTAGGGGCCCCATCGCAGCTCAGAGCTGGACTGTGGACACTGGAATGGTCCACTCGCCAATTCCATTACATTCTGGGCGAACGGATGTTGAAGACTGCAGAGGGTGTCGAATAGAGATAAAGAGAGGTGTTCGGTGGGGTTATGCCAATCAGAGGGGACGCGAGTGTCCGTGGGGGATACTTCCATGGTTCGACCGCAAGGTACCTACCATCCAGGCGAAAACAGTGATACACAATCAGTGAGGCGAATTGATGGATGGTAATTGATATTAATAACCGGTAAGACATGGCATGCGAACCTATGTAGATTCGAGACTCTAGACTTTCGTCTCTACTATCGAGCGTGATTTAGCCCGTGATTGGGAATTAAAGTTAATTTAGAGCGTGGGCCAATCATTTGGACTCTTGGGATCCATTCCGGATAGATTCGCCGTTTACGATTGATGAGCATCTCTCCGGTCTCCAAAGTCATCGTTTTAATATGCATGGCTTGAGCTGAAGACGACGAAAGAGATACGTACCTAAATACTCAGATAGTAGGGCATACGACTACGGAGGACTCCGAAATCATATCACGTACAGTCCTGACTCGGCAGACTTGCAAAAAAGAAAGAATCGGCAATGGAAGGTTTGGTGATGTCTTCTGCGACCCACGACTCGCCGATCGATTGGCCACGTTCTGATTCCATCCCACGACCAAGACGCAGCGCCACAATCTCGTAAGTTTAACTCGTTCCATGTTCGACTCAATATTGATCGGCCGGATCCGGACAATCACTTGTATCTAATTCTATTCATCACACTCATAATATTATTCTAATTCTTTAGCTGTGAGTTCTCTGTCTGACCCTTCGGGTCAGGATTTTCTTCCACATTATACTCCACCTTGCGCCAAATCTCCAGCGGCACATCACCCTGCGACTCCCCCACAGACGTAGGAGTATTGATCGCCTCCTGGCTGGTCGATGTCGTCAGCCCCTTCGATTCCGATCGCGAATGCGACGTCTTCGTCTTCGCTTTCCACCACCGCTTCGATCCCGTCCCCGCTCCCGCCGTCGACGTCTGCGTCGTAGCCGTCGCAGTCGCCGACCCAAGAGGCACCGAGACTCCACCCGATCGGTGCGACGGGTCGCCGTATCGGTTGGAGGGGTATTTATTGCTGTAGTGCGAGAGGGCCTTGCCGAAGATCTTGCGGAGGAGCGGCCACCAGCACATGAGGTTAGCGACGTAGATGGCCGTGCTGGCTTCGCGGATGTACCAGAGCTGGTAGATGGTTGTGTCTGGGGAGGCGAAATTGAAGTATTTATTTAGGATGGCGGCGATCATCACGAAGATACCGAGACAGAGCACGCTCATGAGGAGGATTTTCTTGCGGGTCGGCATCTGGGTTCCTTTGAGGAGGGGGATCGGGATGGCGAGCATCCAAGCGTCCGAGGACAGATTGAAGACGGCCTGTGTGATAGAGTAGTGCTGGTAGGTTGCGCACTGTGGGTTATCGACTGGGATTGCCCAGTACTGCGAGAAGGGGCGACAGTAGACGGCGAAGTAGGTGATCTCGATGACGATGAAGCCGAGGACGACGTAGCCAGCGAGGACCTGGACGAAGAGATGCCATGGAAGCCGGTGGGTGAGTCTCCAGTATATGATCACCAGGCAGGTTTTGACGCCCCAGGTGGACAGCAGCATGCATTGTTCCAGCCCGATAACGATCTTACTGCCGTATACCCTGTCGGTCATGGCTTGAGGGTCTGCGAGGATCGAATCTAGCTGCGATTCAGGGAAGAGGTTGGTGGCATATTTGGCGGAGACTTGGATGAGGACGAGGAGGGTTGTATAAATCCCCTGTCAAGGTTGGGTTAGTCGCTTGCTTTTCGGATCAGACAAGGGCGATGCGTACAAAGGTGACGGTCATGATATAGTCATCGACTGAATACTGTCAGCAAGCGAATGCGTTCCTGTGGAAGAAGGGCTCACTTTGAAGATGCTTGATGCCTCCATGGGATATACTTCGTCCAATTCTGCTACTCTCAGTCTCGGCTATAGTCTGGACAGGATTGAAAACCTACATTCTCCCAATATAGATCACCACTCCAATACTCCAGAAGATAATAGCCTCCACTAAGAGCTGGCGCGGGGTCGGCGAAACCTCACCCATGATCGCGATCTTCAGGGCAGCATCAGTTTGCGCACGGCTCACGGAGGAGGATTCGAGAGACGGACAGCCTTAAAAGAGATGGGCAGAGCTGGCATTTGAATTTGAATTTAGAGCGCCCAGAGGGATTCTTCTGGGTCTAGTCTAAACCAGGTATCGATCAGATTATGTGCCTGGATCCAGTTCCACACATCAGACCACACTGGAGCTAAATTCGCCAGAGTTCCAAGGTGACATGAAAATTACGGAGTCCAGGGATCCACGCCCAGCCCAGTGCTATAACTTCTGGAAGCCGTACCGCTGTTACGTCTGAAAGGTCCCTTGGTGGGGGGCGCCACTGGATCCAACTAATAGAACAACTTTCTCCTGAATAATAATCCGACAAGGATGCATTGCATTTTTATTTCTTTTTTTTTTTACCTTCCTTCCACCCTTCTCTTCCCTGTCGAATTCTTCCAGGAGATAACTGAGCCCCATTGTTGATATCTCCAACATGGCCGAGAAGGAGGTTACCAGCACGAATCTCCCCCATAAGGGGGATGCCCAGGTGGACGAAGTCCGTCTGGAAGCTGCTTTAGGTCACAAGCAGGAGCTGGTTCGAGGGTTTGGACTCTTCAGCTTGACAAGTCTGGGGATTATTATCGCCAAGTGAGTTTGTCTGTTCATCTTTTCAATTAATTCGGCGATCCTAACCAGGGTTCCAACAGTTCGTGGGCCGCTACCGGGGGAACAATCGTCACTGCTCTATACAATGGCGGACCCATGGCAGTGCTGTACGGCCTGATCGTGGTTAGCATTTTCTATGCCCTGATCTCAGCCTCGCTGTCGGAGCTGGCCTCTGCTATCCCCTCCGCTGGTGGTGTGTACCACTGGTCATCTGTAGTGGCAGGCCGGTATGGCCGTGCTGCTGGCTTCTTCACTGGATACCTCAATGCATGCGCCTGGTTACTGTCTGCATCGTCCATGAGCTCTATTCTCGGAAATGAAGCGGTCGCCATGTACCTCCTCCGCAACCCCGATGTTCAATGGCATAGCTGGCAGCCGTTTATCGTCTTCGAGATTATGCTCTGGATGTGTTGCGCTGTCGTGTGTCTGGGAAACCGCTTCCTACCCCTCCTCAACCGCATTGCTTTCTGCCTGTCCATGGGAGGCCTGTTCATCACCATTGTCGTTCTGGCTGTGATGCCTCGCGGCCGACATGCCAGCAATGCCCAGGTCTGGAGGACCTACTACAATGAGACCGGGGGCTGGTCCGACGGCATTTGCTTCCTGAGTGGCCTCCTCAACGCAGCTTTTGCCGTTGGCACTCCTGACTGTATCAGCCATTTGTCCGAAGAAGGTACGCCATCTCCCCGTTCATTCATAATCAATTCATCAACCCCCTCAATACTAACCCCCCGATCAGTCCCCCAACCCGAGCGAAAGGTTCCTCAAGGCATCATGCTGCAGCTCCTCACAGCCTTCGGCACAGCCTTCGTCTACCTAATCGCCCTCTTCTACGGCATCAACGACATCGACCGCGTCTTCGACACCAGCGTCACCTATTTCCCAACTGCCGAAATCTACCTGCAGGCCACCGGCTCCACAGCCGGTGCCGTCGGCCTCATCGCCCTGCTCTTCCTCGCCACCATCCCAACCCTAATCGGAACGCTCACCACAGGCGGCCGCATGTGGTGGTGTCTCGCCCGCGACAACGCAACCCCCTTTGCACCATTCTTCGCCCGCGTCCATCCCACCCTCGACGCCCCCGTCAACGCCACAATCGCCATGACCGCCATGGTCTCGTGCCTCGGCTGTATCTACGTCGGAAGCACAACCGCCTTCCAGGCTCTAATCTCCTCGTTCATCGTGCTCAGCACGCTCTCCTACGCCGGTGCAATCATCCCGCATATCCTCACCGGTCGGAAGAAGGTCGTCCCGGGGCCCTTCGCGATGTCCGGGGTCTGGGGATACATTGTGAATATCTCATCCGTGGTGTATATCCTTGTGACGGTGGTGTTCTTCTGCTTCCCGTTTACTCTGCCGGTTACTGTGCAGAACATGAACTACACGAGCGTTATCACTGTTGGGTTGATGACGCTGGTTAGTGTCTGGTGGTTTATTCGTGGAATTAGGACGTATAAGGGTCCGATTTATAGTATGGAGGCTGCGGATAAATTGGCCAAGGGGGAGGAGGTTTCCACTAAGACGGAGCCAGCGCGGAACTAGCTTTCTTTCTCGGCTGTCTTCTATGATTATTATTAAAGAGGTGATGCTGTATTGTTATGGGGGAAATAATGTATACATGAATAATATTCTATCAAGAGAACTAGTATCATACGTTCTACAAGAGTTCTATAACAAACCCATCAAAATGAGGTCGAATCTCGAATCTCCGCATCATCTCATCCACCAAATTCACCCCAACTTCAAGTCCAGGACCGTGGATCAGAAGGAATATCCACAACCCCATCCACAGCCACGGGAACATTCAACAAAGTCCACAATCTCACACCCGAGTCCCCTGTGGCAACAGGGCTAAGGGGTCGTCTCCGCAACCCGCGCCATCGCATCCATGTTCTCCCGCCGGATATGGCGGATACGGCGGATACGGCGCATAGGCTCCTCGACGTATGGACTACAGAGTAAATCTGGGTGATGATGAAAAGGACACGGTTTTGCGTGGCCTTTGGTACAAAATTTATGGACTTTTTATATAGCAGGCTGGTAAAAACCTACTATTTCTAATTTATTCTAGCTTCTAAGAATTTATATCTGAATTAAAAAAATTAGACAGCATGTATATCATGGTAAATAATAGATCTCTTATCTTGTATTTATACTAGTAAACATAAATTTGTTCTTGTGAAGATAGAGATATGATATGATTAGATAAATTAGATTGGCCTGAGGATTACTGACTTGTTAAATTAGCTAATATCAAAGTCTCCGTGTTTGAAGAATAAGTATATTTGTATTATCAAGGATAGCTGTACCATTCCTCTGTTGGCTCTTTCTGTTTCTGTTGTTGCTATAATAGGTTCCTTCTGTTCTTGTAACCTGTTGGCACTTGTTATTGTCATGTCTGATCAGAGGGGAATTGCAAGGGTTCGTGATGATTAAGAGATGGATAGAAAAAGGGGAATTGTAATCATACTGTGTCTCTGCTGACTGCTGATTTGACTCCTTGTAGGGTATGGCATCTTTCAGCTAATGGATAATACCCTGCTGGCATTATCAGGAAATCGAGCGTGCCCAGCCCATTCCAAATCCACTCGCGTCAAACCACTCAGATCCAACTTCTCCGGGTGCAGCAACTTAATCGTCCATTGCGTGAAAGGCGTCGGTTCAGCATGGTCTTTAGTCGGATATGTAGCATGAACATGGGTAGTACCCCGATGGCCCGATTTATGCAGATCGTATGAAAGTCGTACGCTTCGTGGTATGCTGGTAAAGTGAGACAGTTTGCCATCCATAATATCGGCGTAGACACCCGATGTGAAGATCTGTATGTCGACTTGGACGATGTCATCGTGAAGAGCCTGTTCTTGGGGAAGAGCTCCGGATAGGAATGTCTCCAAACCGTCTAGACGGAAGTGGGCGCCATCGGTGAAGACACTCGCGAAGCCCGATTGGCCACCAGAATCGTCAGGTGCGAGTGTGAAGCTGGCGCTGTGAGTTTCACCCTTGAGACCGTCGATCATCAATTGGCCGTAGTTGGAAGGAAGCTGTAATTCGTCAGTATGTACCTTGATTAAATGCAAAGATGGCGAGCTTACCTTTGTAGAATGGACAGTATACTTAAATGCCGAATGGTGTCAGTTGAGCCCCTCAGATTCAAGGTCAACTTACGTTGGAAGTCAGTGGCATATTTTTCGTGTGCAGATTCAATTTCCGTGGCAAGGGTGACAAGATCCGCTCCGAACTCTGCAGCAGACTTTTGGGAGTCCAGTTCAACAGCAGAGTCCGCTAAAGCCCAGTATTTATATGCCCAGACTAACTTGCGCATCTCTATGGCAAGGCTATTCCGGATGGCCTGGAAGCGGCCAAAGAATTTCGCCTCAGCTTTGGCGTAGATCTTCTCTTCACCCTGATAATGACTTCTCAATTTTTTCAAATCAGCAATGTCTTTATTGCACCCAATGTATTCCATCTCAGCCTGGATATACTCATGTCCGGCTTTAATGGCCTCAGCTTGGGCTTGAGCAAGTGCCTTTCCACTAATGCCATGCTTCTGTAGAGCCAGTTGATATGCACCAGCACCCCCAATGCCCTTGGTTACGGCGAACTGTAGTTGTTGGTCAGATTCAAGCGTCCATTTATCCCAGGCTGCAAGAGTAAGAATAGCCCGAGCATTGGAGTCACCCTCACTGCTGCCTGAAATATCACCCGAGGTGGGAATAGGAGCAGTTGGGTCTGATTCAAGATTTTTGATCGCTTCAACCATGGTGTCTGTTGTGGGATACAAACTCTCAAGTGCTTGCATGCAGTCCCCAAGTGATTTCACTGTCGTTGATGACACTTTCTTCTCTTTTTGATTAGGTAGTCCCTCTGCAGTTTTTATTGCCTTGACTGCATTTGTTATATTTGTTATAGCGTCTACTATTTTGCTAAGATCAGCCAGGGAGAGGGCACCGACACCGGATGCAAACTCTGTACCTGATCAGCATGATATACAAAAAAGGAGAGAGAGAGAGAGAGAGACAAACTGAGGATTCCCGTCGTGATATCAAGAGCGGCTTGAAACCATTGTTCCAACGCCGAATTTTCCAAGCCCTGCCGGAACGCATTTGAAGCTGAATTAATCTCCGTATTATCAGCTATCAATTGCTGCACGCAACGAGTAACGATAGTCTGCGCATCGGTGTATTTTTCAAGAGCTGATATCTTTAAATACTTGTGTATCTGCAGCTGGGTGGTGGCCTGTTGGATCATGGTATCCCATGTCTTGAGTTGATCCTCTAATGACTGCTTTTTATCTTGGAAACGAGTGTATTGCTGCTCGAATGCAGCCACTGCGTTCAGCGCATCGCGGACGGTTTCTTTGTAATTTTGGATGTTCAACACAGGGGCATAGCCCATGTCAGGTCCGGTCATAACCTGGGCAGCGAGCTGCTGTCCCAATGCCACCGCTTGTGTATTCAACTGAGGATATAACGGCGGGTTGGTAGTGACCTCCGCGATGTACGAGCAAAGCGAAACAGCAATGGAAGTCTTTCTCCAGAACAGGGCAAGGGCAATCTGCAGCTGTGTTTCAAGATTGGCCTGGATGTTTGGATCCGGCACTGGATTATAACTCTTTTGATACTTGACATCAATTTGGCCTGGGAGGATAGTTAGGTATACTCCCACATTTCCTGTCCCAGGGCCTAGGTGTAAGGAGACTGGTTCAGAACCATTTGTTGACACCGTGACAGGCTGGTTCAAAAGGGAGGCAAAGATCCACAGCTGACATCCTTTTGAATCGGGGACAATGTTTAGGTTGACAGGCGTGGCTGCAGTTAGGACTCTTGTCTGGACTTGAATTAAGCCGTACGCAGGGGGCGAAATGGTCGTATCCAGCTTGGACAATGCAAGTACATCCGTGTAAACATATAGCAGCAGTTTTGACTGTTTGATAATTGCCGATTCGTCTAGATAGATGTCTCGGTGAATAGCAGTGTTCTGACAGCTTAGTACTGGCTTCTTTCGGAAGTGTGGCCACCTACCTGTTCTGTCTTTTCTTCTTGTCGCAGTGGAATCGAGCTGACGACTTGACCCCGAGCGTACTCGAGCCATTCGGTTGGAGAGCTGGGTTGCGGGGCAGGGGTGCTCATTTTGTCGCAGGCAGTACTGGACGACGACACGAATCTGTCCGTAGAGAATTAACAGTAGACTCCGAACATATTTATTAAACAAGCTTTGGGTGCCCGGAAATGGGTTCCTTGTCATCGTGCATGACCCACGATGCAACACGTCATAGAATGACACAAAATATCTCAAATAAAAGCATCATCACATCATCACACTCATCACATTACATCCTGGGCTGGAAACAAATTCCGATTTCCAAGATCCATTTCATTGGAAAAGTTCCCGATCCGTTCGAACGGGTGGGGTGTAGATTAGTTCCCACGAACCGCGATGGACCTTGTCGATCTAGATGATACGTTGTTTGATGCAATGTCGTAGATCTAGAGCTGAGAGGAACAACATTCAGCTCATTGACGAGAGCATTGCGTAATAATTACGATCCTGGGCGAGGGGAAATAATAAAACCTAAAACCTGCGTATTCCGCTTGAGAAGTTGTCAATACCCCCGACGGGACAGCTTATACAGAGTTAACATTGAAAGCGCGCGAATATGGGCGACGAAACTAGCAAGCGTCTGCAGGCCTCACCGGGAGGCTTCTCGGAGGTGAGCAATTGGAATCGACAACATTGCACCAAGTGGAGCTGACGATAGACTCGCACAGGTCACAGCATTATCTCAACGAGCAATCAACAATGCCATGGCCAAACTGGTAAAGGATCATCCAGAAATCAGCCACGTCCAGAGTAAAAGCAAGAGAGGGGATGCTCTGGACGCCCAGATAGGCCAGCCCTTGATTTCATTAAAAGTCACGGGTAGTAGTCGTGCCAACCTCGAGTATTACGCCAAGTTCAGTTCAGGAAAGCTGCATTTTAACTACGATCCACCGTTAGTAACATTCTATTTCATGTGGGATGAATGCTGATCCTTTTATGATAGAGAGGATTTTGATGTGGAAGGATGGACCATTGCATTTAATGTGCAGATTGATTCGGTCAAGCTTGAACCAGGTTCAGATGAGGACAAGCAAGTGAGAGGCGCAATTCAGCAGGCAGGGGACTTTTCGCTCACATCTCTATTTCTCACATTCAATGGTACGTAATACTTGCACTACTGCCATGATGCATAAACTAATACCAATACTCACCAGAGGGAGACATTATCAAACCTGAGTAGGACTATCCTCCCTGCCTCGACATATCTATTGACAGCATTTCCAGTCTGGACCACTCCGATTTCAAAGGAGCAAAGTTGGACCGGGATGATATCATCACATTTGCCGGAATCCTGGCCAAATGGTATGTCAACGATGGACCAATGACTGATCGGCGAAAGCGCACCATCGGATATGGGCTGCATACAGCAATCCCGGAGTCAGTCAACAAGCAGGCTCCCAGTTTCTCTCCCACCTCATTAAAGTTTCAGACATATGAGTACATTGCCCCAGGCAAGAAGGATCCAGAAGAGGGCATTCCGGAGGGAGATAATAACATGCTGCTCTATTTACAAATGACAGATAAAAAAGACTTCCCACCAGAAGCAATCCTGCCATACACCGGAAACTTCGTGTCGAATGGAATGGGTGGGACTATGTGCATTGAGAAGGGAATCTTCTGGGACCGCTATCTCCTGCGCAAAACAACGCCCCAGCTACTCCACCTCTTCAATAACTCTACCTACGCGTGGGCCAAAAGCGCCGATCTGACGGACATTGAACATCCAGACTGGGAGGTTGGAGTCGGAGGTTCTGGCCATGCAGGCGATCCCGATTTCTTTGCGTGGGTGTCCTCGGGTCTCTTGCAGTGGACTTGGGGATCACCAAGTCAGCCAGAGCAGCAGATCCGCAAAAGAAATAGTTATGGGAACGAAAGTGGTTCTATCGATGTTACCTGTAAGTTCTATATTGGGGGAGGATTTTCCACAGGACCTGACCATTAAACACAGGTACTACCAACAATAGTATGAAGACAAAGCCAGGATCCAACTTGATCGACGTCTCGGGAAAATCCGATATACAGGTGTATGTCACTTGCGGCGCCACCTGCTCCACCTCTCCTTGTGCGCCTTGGGCCTGCCACTACACGTAAGTATCGTCATCACATAATTATGCCTGCCAATCAACTCATATCTGGCTAGGGTTCATGTGTGGCTCGAATGGGAAACAGCGATTTCTTTGAATGCGGTTGACGATGGAGGCCTTGCCATCTCACTCGATCTGAATGACTCCAATTTCAAGGTTTCCTGGGACCCCCTGAAATATAGCATGGTTGGGAGCACCTACCCTACCAGAGAAAGCGTGGAGGCCAAACAGTCGACGTTGCAGAACACTTTGATCACTGAATTGAGAAACTCGCCCTTGCGTGCTGTAGAGGCCCAACTGCAAAAGGATCTCAATAATTCGGCCCGGTTTGTGGTCCCTGGTCAGGGCACGTTCCACTACAAGAATCCTATGTTCAATGATAACGGGGATCTTCTCATCGAGGTTGACTATAAAGAATGATTGGGCTGGCGCTGTCAATGTGGATCTGTAAAAGCTTTCACATATATTTTTTTTTATAATCAGATTAAGAACAAATTGATGCTGAGACAAAGCAGTATGATAGCTTCCCTGGTCTGTATGGTATTTCAACATATAAAGTTTGGCTTAATGAGGTTTACTCAATGGTACAAGAGTCCATATTACAGAGCTCAGAATAATCCTAGAGCAATTGAATGGCGAATTGGCGCTCAACAGTTGATGGGAATCATCTCAAAAGTCTTTACATTGTGTCAGAGCCGGAAGCCGCCGCTGCTCGTGTTTTGGCATCAAGACAGGACATCTAGGTAATCTAACATTTTATATCTGTAACCCCCTATTTGTAGTCTTCAGTTTATACACTCTAATAAAAGTAGGCTAGAGATATAGTGTCACGATTGTACGTTTGTCAGAGTTGTTGTCGCTGTTCTGGGAGTCATATATTATCAGGTTATACCAGATATCAGGTGGGATTAAATAACATTAATAGATATACATGTGTTAGAGGAAGCCCTGACCTTAGCTTATTATCTTTCTAGTTAGTGTAAAGACCTTCGAATGTACTGGAGGGCCTCAAACAGCCGGGTTGGTGCCTGGTTGCCGAGGCAACTATAATATCCTGTGTACTTGGTGGGTTCTAGGGTGACTGCAAGGCAGCTTGCAGTCAATATTGGTCTTTTTGGTAAGGCTTCGGTGATACATGAGACTACAGAGTACAGAGTACATCAGACAATAATCTATGATCATATCAGAGAATGTAATTTCCGCCGCGTCTTCCATCTTCACATGCGTTAAAATATATATACACCGCGTCCACCCCACATCCAGAAACGGATTAATATGCCGAAAGGCCGTATCATATACCTAAGCTCAATCTTCCGCGTTGACATTCACCCAAAACCCTCTCGATAGTTTTCTCATCGTATGTCCATAAACCAACCCCTCCTGCCTTAAGCTGATAGGACACCCCCCGCCCCAAAACAATCCATCCATTCATACATAAACAGGGACAGGGAGACACCAAGAAGCTTCCTTCCTCATAATATCACACAACGCAATATCATATCAATCCAATCTCAATCCGCAAAATCGCGGCGTTGATCGCCATTCCATGGAAATCGCTGAATCCGCGCATCACGCTCCAGCGGTGCTGCTCGATTGCGAAGGCCGACGCCTTGTTGCTACCTTGTTTATGAGAGACGAGCTGAATCGGTGCACGGCTGTTGCTACCGTATTGACATAGCCCCTAGATGCCGGCTTCGCCGTGGGCGAGCACGTCGTGGGTGGTAGTGGTGATGGAGCGGATGAAGTGGATTGGTCAGGTTTGGAGCATTTTTACGCAATTGCGAAGGGACAGGTAGAAAGGAATCAGACGAGGATTGTAGAGAAATTGAAATGAGACTGGACTGGATTGAGTCCGGACGATGCACTGGAACTTTATTCTATGCTATGCTATGCTATGCTATGCTATGCTATGCTCTAATACCATTCTTGGTATGAGTAGCTTGTTCGTGCGTCTCCCGAGATGTTCGATGATGATGAAACAAATGCCCACTCGGATTCTCTCAGGGTAGCCATAAACCTAGGCACGGACGTGGGGCGAATCATGAGGAACTCCGGTAAAATCAGGGTGAATAATGCCAGTTGGTTGTTTGCGCGGAGACAGGGACATTGAATAAGGAGGGGGTTTGTTACGAGGAGCATGATGCATATGAAGCAGGTTTACAGTGCAGAGTGACTCTTCCAGCAACGGGCGGACTTGTGGAATTAGTTTCTGAGATTGGTGACCTGTTCATCGGTGGATTCGAGTGTTACTGAGGAGCCGGCGAGGGTTGTTTGGGGGGTGTATGTGGATGTTGATGTTGATGTTGTGGATGTGGATGTGGATATGGATGTTTTTCTGTCTGATAGACGGAGATTGGAGGCGGATTTGGTTGTTGGTGAGTTTTCACTCTTTGCTCTCTATTGCACTCCTTCGATAATGCTAATGCCTGTCATAGGAGCGGGTGGGATCAAATCAATCACAAGACCTTACCGAATTTCTAGTGGACTTTGATCAAGTGCGTCGTCCGCGCGCGTCACAGATCCAGAATCACACATGCCAGGCACATCATAAGGCTTCTGTGGAGGAGATCGGGAAGTATACAAGTTATCACTATACTTATCCCGGTGTGATGGAGTTTCTGAGAAAGCTTGATTCTGAGGTTAGGGCATCATTCAACCTGCGTAACCTGATATTTGTTTGCGCCTTGTGGAAATTATAAGGCTGTACGGACTATGGAGTAGGCTATGCTGCCACTAAGATACAGTGGTCAAAGCCACCTTGCAATAATAGAGCAATTCGCAAACCTATTTCGGCGTCAGCCTCATCGTAGTGCATCCCGAATCCGCACATACATCAAATAGGCATCAATAGTTGAAACTGTCATGGCCTGTGCCATCACGACATCTGGCAATGAGAGGGCCGATCGCCAAAGTCGAATATGAACATACCACTCAGTAGTCAGGATGGAGTCAGCTCAGGTGCGCCCCTATTTTTAGGCCTTGAAGATTAGCAACTAAGCAATGTTGCCGTCCCGTTTCGGTAAAGTGTACACTGCCCGGTCAAAAAACCTAAACGTGGCCCTGGCTGGTATGAATTCAGCCTTTCCTAGCTAATTAGCTATCGCATTCACAGTGCACAGTTCTTGAAACCCCTACCTCAGTGTAAGTGCTTTTGCTTCCCATGATCTGGTGCAGTCTCAAATATAATAATACCCTTCCCACACCAGCCACCCCTCCGAATCAAGCTATCTACCAACAACATGTGTCTAGCACTCCCGTTGATGAACAAATATACGCGGAAACATCATGAGAAGAAGGCTGCTGCGAATAATCTCCATCCACGCCCGGTAGTCGCCAGCCCGACCAGCCAAACCTCGACGCCGACACCGGTCTCTCAAAATCCAGCAGCTGCACCACGACAGGAGAAGATATGGTGAAGATTGTTAGTACTTGTTCCTTCTTTTTTTTTTTTTTTTGAAGCGATGCGGTTTACTGATTCCTTGTAGTAGGATGGGTTGGTGTTGGATCCGGGCGTGTTTATTTTTAAGCGATGCGTGAAACTCGGTTTTGATTTTCTTTCTCTGACAGCCTTGACGTGGTCGGGTTTGAATTAGGATCTAGTTAATGGGACTTTTGTGGCTTTTCGTATGCTGCTGTTTATCACAGCTGTCTGGCCTATCGTTGGCTCATGGATGTAAATTGTTAACCGGGAATATAGTTAGCAGCACTGGGTGCAAAAAAACACTAGATCTATAATTAATAAATGGATAGAGTTAAGAAAGAACCAAGTACCTGTAGACATAGCTATTCTCATCGTCATTGATATCCAGCGATGTGTTCCTGGCGTATTCCACGACCCGGTAGATACTTCGAATCAACAGTATCCAGCACCGCCATAAGGATTGGGATATACGCCTGGTGCGAATCAATCGAAATCTTAGCGCAGCGCCGATGAAAGATACCCGCGATAGCTATAAAGATAGTGATAACGCATAGCTGAATCCCCAACACGATTAGGATTATGACTTTTCCTAGCCCATGTTTGTTGCCTGTCGGACTGGAGGTCAAGGCTACGCCCAAGTCGTTTAAGGCCTCGACGACTCCCATGAGAGCGCTGAAGATACAGAGTACTCAGTCGGGGGCGATGGGTGCGAGGTATGGGATGTAGTAGATGATTCGGCCGAGGATGTGGTAGTTGGCGAGTTCTAGGAGGGGACTTTGTAGAGAATCATATCAGTGGAGTGTTTCGGTGGTTTACTTTTGTGACTGACGGGCATATGTTGATCAAGGCCTGGGGCATGATGTAGACCTCAAGGGCTGGCCTGATGTGTATATGTAGTTGTAGGCACCATATTCTGTATCCTGCCGTAAGCAGGACTGCGCAGAGAGGGTGAAGTCCGATCAACGTCCAAGAATTATAACGGCTGCAGGTATGGTTAGATACGATCATACACTGTAAGAATTTCTGTACTCACCAACAATGCCACAGATGACCGGTAGCTGAGACGGAAAATGTAATAATGAAGAAGATAGGGGCGCCGTTGTTGGGTGCATAGACATACAGGCTATTCAGGATGGTCAATAGACACCATGTTGGGGACTATGAAGAGTCTCACCAACGTGGTCGCCTTCCATAGCTCTCCAATATTTGAGGTGTTGTCCTCGGATTTTGTTCCTGGAAATTGACATCGTTTGCTCAGACTTTATACCTGCTACCTGCGGCCGTCAACAGTTCCGCTTCTGTATACCTACAGATGAATCTGACCCGGATAGGCAAAACAACTTACTAAGGCGCAGACCTCGAAATATTGTCTAAGCCTCAGTGGGTATTGACTGTCACTGTATAGGGGTTAATTCTTTGACATTCCACTCCAAAGCATGCGCGAATTAGATACAGAAGTCGACGTCCGTAGAGACGATCTATAAGGATTAAGGCTGATTGCTTACCTCGAGTTAGCAACGCCATTCAGAGGCTGTTTTGCTAACTACCACAAAACATCAACCGTCTTCAGATCTAGTTATGACAGCGTTGCGGCGTGGTTCAAGGAGTTAGTGTCCACTTGAACAGGTCGATTTAGAGTTGTCCGTGTCATCCGGAACTGTTGTCCAATCTACACCCTCATGTTCACTAATGCCTGTTCCTGGCCTGAGTATACTCCGGGGTATGATTCGAATGGTATCTCATTTGATAGAACAGGTTCTTGACGTCATATTAGAGGAACATAGGAATATGACATCATGCCTATTTAATCCCATCAAAACCTCATCTCGACCTAAATCCCTAACCTTCACCTAACCAAGCACATCTTCACGACCAAATAGACAATAAATACATCCATTTTTTTTATCCCCACCATGGCCCGAATATTCATAACCGGCTCCAGCGACGGCATCGGCCTCGCTACAGCAAAACTCCTCACCGACCAGGGCAACTCGGTCGTCCTGCACGCCCGAAACACCGAGCGCGCACACTCAACTCGCGCAGCGGTCCCCAAAGCAGAAGAAATACTTATCGGCGACCTGCGCTCAATCACCGAAACAAAGAAGCTCGCATTAGCGGCAAATTCGCACGGACCCTTCGACGCGATCATCCACAATGCAGGGATCGGGTATGGCGCTACATCGAGCCGTGAGATTACGGGGGATAAGATCTCGGCTGTATTTGCGGTGAATACGTTAGCGGCGTATATTCTGACGTGTTTGATGGATCGGCCGAGGGCGCGGATGCTTTATATGAGTTCGGATAGTCACTATGGTGGGGATGGGAGTTTGCGGGGTGTGACGCAGTCGCATTCGTATGGGGATAGTAAACTGCATGATGTTATGCTTGCGAACGCGTTTGCTCGGCGGTGGGGTGGCGATATTCAGATTGTGAGTATGCATCCTGGGTGGGTGAGGACGAAGATGGGGGGGATGATGGCTCCTGGGGGGCAGGATAAGCCGGCGAAAGCGCTTGCGGAGTGGGCAGTCGGGAATGGGAAATTGGCTGGGTTGAAGAGTGGGACGTTTTTTACTACGAGGGGTGAGGAAACAGCGGATCCTGGGGCTGGGAATGTGAGCAAGCAGGAGGAGTTGTTGAGGATTTGCAGGGAGGTATCTGGAGTTGGTGTGCCAGGGGAATAGTATACGGCATTTCTTTGTGATGGTCCATGTGGTAAGATAATAGTGTTTCCTATGATTTTCAACAAGATCACACTCAGCGGTGTGGATAGTCTGTGCGACTTTGGAAGATGATTTACTGTCATTACTTCCAATGATGGCTCTTGGTCGGTACCTGCGGGCAATCCGAGGGCGGAGCTAAAGGGGGTCAGACCATCACATACTGGACATTTATGTCCTCTAGCTCTTGTTTAGAATTATAGAAACCCAGCGAATTTCATATACCACTTGACAAAGTACTAGGTTCACCTAGATTACTTTCTGGGAAGGATCTTAGGACATCCTTGGTCGCAAAGACGCCGTACAAACTGATCAATCTACAAAACACCTAATAGTGGTGGTGCGACGGCCGATCAAACCAAAGGTATTGAAAAGGTCCGGCTGCGAGACTCTGAGAATGACAAAGGGGCCACTGCAGTTTTCGTATCTGTTTTCACCGTTAGTTCTCCTTCTTAAATGACTTTAGGTACCAGACGTACTCAAAGAGATGACACTCGGTAAGATAGCCGGGTTGAGGACGAGGAATCAAAAGCGAGCCCAGAGATCGAGTCCTATTACCGAGCTTATTAGGAAAATATTTCAAACAGTGGAAGAGGAGAATGTACAGTTCACCTGCGAGGGTGGTGCACCGCGCGTCGAGAGGAATACTCTGAGTGGTTCCTCCATACCAGACGCTTCCGAAGGCATGGGCCTGGATAAGTCAACTTGTGTCACTGTCATTTCTAGTCTCTTCATTAGCAGGAATGAAGAATTATGGTGCGTACGCTGTCAGTCTGGCATGAGGCGAGAGAGAGGGCAGATGCTAGAGCTAGGATGGATAGCTTCATGATGGCCAGTGGGGTTGTTGTAGCGACCGTTCTGATTAGGAGATTCTGGGCTTATGTATCCGTGAACCTGTCTGGAGATAGAGACATGAACACATGAGTTAGGAATCCGATCGCCTTCTCTAACTACCTTGAAGACGACAAATGTAGATAGAATGTGGTTGTACCCGTCGATAGTGGATGCATAGAGCCGAAACGGTCCGTCTACGTACAACCAGAACCCCAAACTGTAGATGCAGAACCGTACGTGATTCCAGTTAGCTGATGACCAGTCAATGGGTGGTCATGAGGTACCCATCATGGCGGAGAGACTGTTACGTTGTGCCTCCCACTACATTGACACTTGAATAGTGATTCATAGTAGCTGGATATTGGCAGTGACACGAGTTCTTCTCCACGGCCTCACGTTTCGGCAGATAGTTAATTAGAACACGGCCGACATGAACTTCTGCTCTAGACGAAGGGCCACAATAATTCAACGGCGTGGAGTCTTGACAGATCAAGCTGAGCCCCTGAGCAGTGAGAGCAAGAGAAAAGGAGGACACGGGATCTCTTTGTTCCCTCGTTACAACGGGGTGCGCCACCGAATCTTTCAACCAATCCCTGCGCCAATCGCACTGGAAGCTCGTGTGATATCTTTCAATCTGGAATGGTCTCTCCCTCATTCGAGATCCGCCGTTGATGTCATGTCTGGATTTGGCCCGCGCAACTCGTGGCCTCGCCTTAGACACTAGACCTACGGATATGTCTTGCAGTACACATTAAACTGGATAATGGGTGCGGGTTGGATATGCGGCCACGCATCAAATAACCTCTGGGAAAGATTGACCGCTAACCATGGTTTTTGTCATCATTCGATTGGAGCTCAACTGCAGGTCAACTCGCAGCTAGTGGAAGCAGGACCATGTCCTCGGGTCTGCCCATGAAAAACAACAACAAAGAACCCCGAGTTCCAGGCCTTCGACAGGATGCGTATATAGGATCCAGCCTGCGCCTCCCAGTCACTTCCGTCACTTCCGCTATGTTCTCCCCACACAGTCTATCGCAAGCATGGCAGAGAACTTTGACCGCTCCGAGGCCCTCGTCCTCGCTGCGAGCATTCTCATGGGCGTGTCTTGCGTGTTCGTGGCACTCCGCTCTTATGTCCGTGGCTGGGTCATCAAGGCATTTGGATGGGATGACACGTTAATGGTTTTAGCGTTGGTATGCCCACCTCTCGCTGCATTTCAAGCCAAGCGATTTGACTAAACGCCGTAGCTCTTTCATATCGGCCTCTCGATATGTATGATCCAAGGTACCAGGTCGGGGGTAGGCCAGGGATTCGCGCACTCAACACCAGATCAACGTGTAACAGCAACCAAGGTACTCATCCCTGGGTCTCTCAATCGAAGGCTGACCCGTCGAAAGTACATTATAGCCGGCCAGATTTCCTACATCCTGTCGTCGCTCTTCTGCAGACTTTCTGTCTGCGTCTTCCTGCTTCGTATCGGCATCAAATATTTTCATTCCCGGATCATCTATTCCGTCATGATTCTCTGCGTGACAGTGACGGTGCTGCTTAGCATCATGACTTTTCTGCAGTGTGAACCGATTGAATACTTCTGGACACGCGCAAGGCTCGATCTTACGGTTCAGGGAATATGCCACAACAGAGCATTATCCATTTGCGTATATACGTACAGTATTTCTGTCGCCGTATGCGACGTCACCATCGGCATCCTCCCCATCTTCATCATCGCCAGGCTGCAGATGCCCACCCACACCAAAATCGCCGTCTGCGTTGTCCTCGGCCTAGGTGGCGTGTATATGTTGCCCCCCACCCATTCTACATGCACTGCCCAACTAACAGAACGCAGCGCCTCAGCCGGCACCATCGCCCGCATCCCCTATATCCGAACCTACGGCCGGCCCGATTTCATCTGTCCGTCTTCCCGACCCTCAATTCAACCCTCGTTATCCAACCCACTAATCCAGCCGCAGACGCCCTCACCAACTTCGTCCTCTGGTCCGACATCGAACTCGGCGTCGGAATCGTCGCCGGCAGTCTGGCAACCCTCGGGCCCTTCCTCCGCTCTTGCACCCGTCAATTTCACCATTCCCATTCCGAAGACGCCACATCCCTTGCAATCCCCACACACCGAAGATGGTACACCCGGCGTGGCCTACAGGATATTTCAATCCCGCTAACAACACCACCAACAACAACAACCAATAGTCAAACCCCCCTACGCCCGGATAAACTCGCAGTCACGGTAACGCAAATCCAGACCGGGTGGCACTCGGCGGCGGCGGGTGGTCCAAACAACAGCCAGGAGCGGTTGACTCTTGAACAGCAACAGCAACGGAGTCCTACTACTACTAATACCAATACTAATACCAATACTAATACTAATACTAGTACTAGTAGGAGTATGTCGGAAGGATCGAATCCATTGGGACAGGGGATTTATCGCAGCTATGATGTGACGCAGACGTCGGATGTGGAGTCGGCTATTTTCGAGGAGCATGTCGAGTCTTATTAATGATATAAACGTATTCTATTCCCTCTATCTGTCTTAGCTCGTTGACCCCGTCCTGAACCTCTTCCATTCTCCTCTCTTCCATGGAAATACATATCAAGAGCAATAACAACCAAACCCCCCCCAATGTAGAAATCCCGCCTGGACAAACTCCTCGAATTTCCAATAATCCTGCTACAACCACTCACCCAGCGTGGTGACATTACTCTAGACTAAAACCTTGCTATCCACCCATAAGGCAGATCCGTAAGCAAACTGCGTCCAAGCCGACACGGCTGATAGCCCAGCCTTAATATTCTCCTGTCTATCCCAAAAGAAAGGAAGCATATTATCAACCGCAGTTTCAAGGGCGTCCACTCATCCAATTCATATAGACTGGAAGGAACCTTGCCATCCCTCTGCAACGCCAGGCCCATCACATCCCTATCCCTATCCTAGAAATGATTCCCAATCCAGCTAAATATTCAATATCATTTCCCAAAACTCATGCGTCATTATGGAGAGCTGCTAGATCTAAACACGATCTTAGACACATCAGATTAACCGGATCCTGTATAGGTTCCATCAACCTAATAACGGTATAATATTTATGTTGGGAAGCACGCTTCATTGCCTGCTTAATGTCAAGCTTATCCAGGATACCTTGCCTGAGAGCTGTTTGTAGAAGCAGAGCCACTGTGTCTAATCGGCCATGCTCAGCCGCCCCCTCAAGAGCTGTCCTGCCGTCTCGCGGTGCAGGATATGCAGCTATGTCAGCTCCAGCACGCAGTAGCATATACACAATTCTGTAATTGCCTTTAATTGCAGCATACTGAAGTGCAGTGGCTCCACGCTCTTGTGCTGGAGCTGCATTGACATCCGCACCATGTTTGAGAAGAAGCCGAGCTTCAGCTATCTTCCCATTCAAAGCGGCCAATTGTAACGCAGTGCTTCCACCGCATTTTGATGCCGGAGCATTGACATCTGCACCAAAATTGATTAAAGTCTGAAGAAGCTCTGTCCCGTGTCCAACGGCTGTTTGGAGAACTGACAATCCGTGAGTGTCTTGGATGGGATTCACTCTTGCACCAGCTTCAAGTAGCAATTTAACCATCCTAATGCACCCTTTTTCTGCCGCAAGATGCAATGCCGTTTTTCGAATTAACCAAAAGTCTAGTGCATCCACATCTGCACCTAGTCGTAGCAAGAATTTGACCATGTCATAATCACTTTGCGCAACTGCGATTTGAAGTGGGGAGGATCCGTAGTCTTCTGGGCTGGTAGGATTCACACTCGCACCGGCATTGTGCAGTATTTGAACAATTTCGAACTTTCTCTGAGCAACTGCAAGGTGGATTGGGCCCATGTCACGCCGTCCGCACCGAGGAGCATCCACCCTGGCTCCAGCATTCAATAGAAGTTGTATGAGGTCAATATTCTCATTTATTATTGCATGCTGCAGTGCTGTAGGCTCATTTTCCGTACCTCTCGGGCTCCCAATGTCGTGATTTGTCCTTCCCTGCGCGTTTATATCTGCTCCGGCACGTAATAGTAAAAGTGCCAGGTCAGCATTGTTGTTCTTGGCCGCAAATTCTAGAGCACTCGGCATGCTGCTAGAGGTATTAACCCTCGCACCCAGAGAAAGCAGAGCCTGTATTAGGAGCATGTCGTTATTCTTAGCAGCGGCCTGCAGGGGTGTGAGAGAGTGCCCCTTTTGAATGTTCACATCCGCATTATAGCTTAAGAGTAACGCAATAAGTTCACGGTCTTGATTTAACACAGCGCTACCCAGAGGAGAATGACCATGCTGGACGCAGCAATTAACACTAGCACCTCTTCCCAACAGCACCCGAATCGCTCCACTGTTGCTACTATCCACCCCCGTGTGGAGAGCGGTTTCTCCATTCCAACTGGGTGCATCTATGTTAGCACCAAGGTCAAGCAGCCGTTGTAGCCCTTTCATGTCATTGCGCTTGACGGCAGACTGGACGGCAGTGCTTCCATTCGAGGAAACAAGATCAACGGCTTGGATGTTTTGTCCTATTCGCAGGAGTAGCTCAAATACTTTCCAATTGCCTTCGAAAGCAGCATCACGAAGGGCTAGATCCGCATCGGTCATCAGGAGAATGCATATCTCTTCAGACGAAAGGTTGCTGGCATTTGGTATACTGGGCTGCAAGGGGAGAGCCACTTTCGGCTTTTCAGGGCCATCGCTCTCACCAGCGACTATCACTCCTAGATGTGCCCATAAAGGGTTCGCCGATAGAAGCATGCGAATGCATTCAATGTTATCTCCCTCGGAGGCTGCAGCTAGACGCAGGGCTGTCCCTCTGTAAGTTGCGAAGAGATTCGGGTTTGCTCCAGCTTCGAGCAAAATATTTAGCATCTCAATAGAGCCAATCTCTGCTGCCATATGTAGAGCCGTGTTCCCCAGATATTTATGCCGCTTGCCATTGTCATCGTTATAAAATTCAGCCCACTGTAAGTTCGGATCTGCGCCGTTCGCCAACATAAACTTTACGAAGTGGACATCGTTAGTGAAGACGGCACCCGCCAAGCATGGCCACATTGTGGAGCATCGTCCGAACCTTGCATCGGATATATCGTTTACGTTGGCTCCATTGCCAATCAACAGCCGGGCTATTGGAAGCTGGCGGAGGGAAATAGCATAAGAAAGAACGCTCTGATGACCACGCTTGATGGCGGAATTGACAGAGGCTCCGGCTTTGACCAACAATTCAATAAGTTCCTCAGAGCCTCTACTCACTGCTGCGAAGAGTACTTCTTTGGTTGAAGTGTGGTCACGGACAATATCAGGTCTGTGTTTGATGATTGTAGATACGAGGCAATGGTTTGTTTCCATTGCTATCCTGAGTAGAGGGGTATGCCATTCTTCCTCCCTAGCACATATGGGTGTTCCTTTCTCTAGAAGAATTGTGACGAGCTCTTCGTTTCCCAATGAGGTCGCTGCATATAACGCCTTCGCAGCAAAGCATTCGAAGCTAGGCAATCTGATCGAAAAAAACGCTTGAAGTGCAGTTTTCGGGACATGTTTATCCATAAGGCCCAATATTGGTCGAAGCCCTCTGTAAGAAATAAAGCTATTAGAGGAGAGATAGACCGCCAGCTCTAGTATGAACTGTAGCAGCTGCGTTTTTGACATTTCCATCAAACGAGAGAATACATTTGCAGTCTCGCCATCAGACCTCTCTGGGAGTATGGGAGTAAGGAATGACAGAGTGCGAGTGAAAATCATTGCAGCGTCAGATGTGTTTGGACTCGGCATTGCTGGGTCTATCAACCGTGGCCGGCATTGAGTTAGAGATATAACGTGATAGAGGCGTGATCGGTCAGAACAAAAGGGAGCGAGACATTCGGTGACAAACGCAGCACGTGTGGCGACCGCCCCAGGAGAATATTGCAAGTGTATGAGGCTCTTTTTTCTGGCTCCATCCTCAAAATAGGCTAATCGATAGTCAAAAAACCGCATCAAATTTCCCAAGAATCATGCATTCACCTTGGATCATCTTCCGGAAATTGAGAAAAGGTATCGTATCCACGTTCCAAGTGTTGCAGCTGCTGGGGCTGATTATCTCGAAAGTGATCTCCCCTGGAGAAATTGGCGAAGGAAAATCTATGGTAATAATATGTTATTTATGTCTTGAAAGCTGGGCGTACTCATCACATACCCTCGCAATATCGCTGTCGAAGTCGATCGAAAGTTGAGGGCCGATATCTCGACAGGCCCTTAAGAAGTCTCGGTGCGGGCAGAAGATAATCATTGTAGTAAACTAATACTGTCTTGTGCAGGCGTTCATGATACCCCAAGTCATAGTATAGAGACACCCACTCCTCGTCTCGTAAATTCTTCCTCCACTTCCACAAGCCGAAGTGGTACAAGTATTGGGTCTTACTTTGAATTCTAAGTTTAGAGCGCAAATGGAGGGACTTGAACTTACCTGGCCTTAAACCCATATATTGCTTCCATGATAACCATTACGCGATCAAGAGGTAGGTTGAGTGTCAAATGTAGTGTCTTCAGCTCGCCTTTAAACAGAGACCAGATATCTTTAGATGTGCTGAGATGATCCATTCTGGAAAGTGATGGCTGGGGGGAGGTGATGGCAGAGCGTTTGGTCTTATCCACGGCCGGAATCTCAAATATATCGGGAGGCAGAGTGATTTATTCCATGCCAGCATCCGAGCTCTCAAGGCTCGATATGAGTTGACAGGGATACGGTCTCCCGTGATTGGACTGCTCCAGAGTTGAAAAAGCGAGACCCACTGGGATGTCACTAGGTACACTCGCATCCTTGTCCCAACGAATGAATCCTCGTATGCGCGGCAGCCTCTTGCAGACCGAAAATCCGAGACAATGTACTCAATACAAAAACTTTGAAATAGCCATCCTGTAAAGCGATCTAGCTCCTCCATGGAATTAAAGCGTGATCTTTTTGCAAAGCAATGACTGAAGTATTGCAACTATATGCCTAAATTAGCCTGCGGTTGGCATATAATTGTTACAGGTCATCGCCTCTCTGGGAGACACACAAGCGCCACTCACATATTCAAGCCACTCATGCAGAAGACTCATCACCTATACCATCTATCACTGTTCGCCGCGCTTGCAAGACGCACTCGCTGTGTAACCAGGGAAGTATACGTATCACATTCCTCAGGAGGGGTAGCTGCCTAATATCAGTGTTATAAGCAATGGAACACCATGGGTCCTGGCCTCATCAAGCGACTTGTTCTGATCTTCGCTGTAGATTTGTAGACTTTGTCGATTTCTTCCCTAAACGCCACTTGCTCTATAAGATAATGTGGCATCCCCAAAATGGGGACAGTGCATCAGGCAGACAGTTCAATGAGGGCCGTTTCCAGAGCCCTGTTAACCGTCACAACTAATACTATGTATAAAAACACCCTTGTCAAATCACACAAGTCTGTCACACCCACAGGGACAGCACCACAATATAAATCCTAGGTTGTCACTATCCCCGTCTGAAACCTTCAACACAGGCAAGCTCGTTACTCCGCTATCCCATGAGCTGCCACCAATTTTGCCGTCAATCCACCGACCCATTCCCCAATATCGCGCATGTATTCCTCCTTCATCCCATCCGGCTCCGCGTGAAGTTGGTGGAAGCCGCCCTCGAAAGACTTCCACGTCTTCGCGCCGGAATCATTGGCATCGTATGGTTCGAGTCTATCGTAGAGTCGTTTTGAAATAGAGTACGAGGTGATCATATCCTTCGACCCGTGGGCCCAGAAGACGGGGCAGGGGAGTCGTGCTGTGAGGCCCGGAGGGACTGGTCGATCCGATAGGGAGAGGTTGGTTAAGTCGCTCTCGCGTTGGAGCCTGCTCATAGTTAATAGATTCCCACACACATTTAGCTTTGCAACTAACTGAAAACCGGAATTTCTGGGGGATTGGGCCGTCACTCACAGGTCTTGCAATCCCTCGAGAGTGCCAGTGTTGTGGCAGAGCGGGTCGGTACGATACTTCTCCTGGGTTTCCACGTCCCTACTCACAAACTTGACACTGAGCGTCTGTGTGTGTTTCAGCTTGGGGACAAACCGCGCAACAAACTTCAGCGCCGAAACAATCAGCCAGTTGGGTTGACTGGCCGGGTCTAAACCAATATACGGGGCGTTTAGAATCCAGCCTGCGATCGGGGGCCGAGTCCCGCTCAACGCGGAACTCGTGGAGAGAAGATAGCAAGCCGACTCCTGGCCACCCATACTATGTCCCATGACAAAGAGCGGGGTGTGTTCAATATCCGGGATGGTCGAGGCGATCTGGACCAGGGCTTCGTTGATCTCGCTGAGAACCTGCGGCGTTTGTCCGATATCTCCGAGCTGGCTTTTCGTTTTCACGGTTTTGCCCCAGCCTCGTCGGTCCCAGGAGTGGACCTTGATGGGATAATTGGCGGTGAGCAGGGAGAAAAAGGGATCATAATGGTCGCATCGGTCGCTGAAGCCGTGGAGGAAGGCTATATGGGCTTGCGGGGGGTCGGTGGGCTGGAGAAGAGGAATTGGGGGGACTGATCAGCTCCAGGGACTCTAGGACAGGCAGGAAGCTGGAGCAGATGCCTCCTACTCACTTCCCAGACCCTTGAGTACACTTCCAGGCCGTCGCTGAGGGTAAAACTGCCGCTGGTGCTTTTAGCCATGCTGGCGGTGACAATGTTGGATACGGGGGTGAGACGATGGGATGGGAATGCGATGCGGTTAACTTGGAGGAAAAGCCTGGGGTTTTAAGCTGGAACTCTTAAGAAAGACATTATTGCCCCACTGCTTAGCGTCTCTTAGTCCAGCCATCACGAACTTTCCAGGGTCCATGGGTTCCCCCCCTGAAGCGAGAAGATTCACAATCGTCGAGCACGTTATCGAGCTTAGCTATAGTGAGGTCCCCTCCTGCATCTAGTAGGCTACGTCCGTGTAGTCGGGATAGCCTTGACCTACCTCGAACATAAGTTGACTGCCAGCGACTCGGTTTAGCTTTGGGAGCTGAAAGAGCCTCGGCAAATCCTTTGACTACTTGGGTTAGTCCCGACTAGTTGACAATTCAACATCATGTGAAGAAAAACACTCAAAGTCCAGAAATAGTGCTGATTTGGCACAGGTTTAGCAGGCAGAGGACTGGCCGTCAGTATTCAAGATTTTGAAACATTCTTACGCAGAGTACAGCTTCGGTTGGAAAAACTAATCTAGCTACCCATTAATATATTAGATTTATGTCTTGTCTGGCTATGCTGTAGTAGGCGAGGGCAAGAGCTACTAGTGGTTATAGATATCTTTTAGAAGTCGTTTGAACGACGACTAGCAACGGTGACACGGACCCGGGCAGAAATAAAGAAGCTATGAAGGTAGTCCGCAGTTAGCATGGACGACCTAATAGATCCGAGAGCATATTTTCCACGGCCAATTCGTCTCGATACCCCTCGAACACGTGGTCGACGACATTAGCAAGCTAGTGTATTATACTTCGAACGGTGTAGTGCGCCTTGGTATATTCCCAGTACTCGGGAAACTAGCCTGCGTTTTCCCAGCCGACGATACCGGTGATTTGCCCATTTTCGGCGAGTATATTCCTTAGGTTCAAGTCGCCATGATAAATCGACTACTTTGACATGATTGAGCAACGAGCTTATATCACGTGGAATGTTTGGCGGAAGCGGGGTTATATCACGGAGCTCAACATCCACCTTTCTGCCTTGTCAACACTGCTGTTCTTGAATAGCATCCCGTCAATCAGTATTCATCAATCCTATTGCAGTGGAATCCTGACAGCGGTAGGTAGCTTGGGAATTATGTTCATTTTATGGAGGCTGCGTCATTTATGCATTCCGCTAGCGGGGGGTTCACAGTTCCAACAGGCACCATTGAGGATCCTAAACAGAGATTTACCATCAGGCTTGCATTCACTGGCGTGGGACGGTGCTCTGGCCTTCTATCTATTCATTCAGCTAACAATTGAGTCATTACTTTCTAGCACACTCTTCAGATCATATCGCTTCGGAGACCTCACGCTCCCATTAAGCAAGTGGCTGTATGCCTCGAAACGACCCAGACGACGAACCGCACCGTGCGGTTGCGCTAGACGACAATCGAGGGTCCCGCGCACGTGTACCGACAAAGGTGTCCGTAACTTGGACTCTCCATGCCGTTCTACACGGTCAGATCTCCTCTGGGAGCGACGAGCTTGGCTCTCTCATCATGATGGAGGTGCGAGCTTCCAGCGAAGGCATTCGGGACGTAGAATTTGAGATGCAGTTTAAGGCATTGGAGCCAGGAGAGCCAGACCCTGAGGTTCTGGATACCATGCCATCTGAGAAATGGCAGTTTGATCAAGAAACAACGGATCTTGACGGCCCAGCAACTGCATTGGGAGATCCCACTACTTATCGGATCATTGGTTCCAAGCTATGCAAGGGCAATGACTGGGGTAGGCCAGACACTGCGACATGGCGGACTAATGGAGGAGATGCCGTCCTTCGCCTCCTGAGGCCGGCGGTTCTCCTTCGACGCCAATCCAACAGACCGTTTCAGGCATTATGCCAAGTGCGCGGTAAGATCATCCATCCCGGTAAGATCAGGGAGCTATGGGGCTATCGTGGAATTCGAGCTGATCCAGTGCTCTTCGACCCCGTGATTGGGCGCTCATTGGATGACCGGCCCGTGACACTCGAGAATCTTCAGGAGTTTATGAAGGGTACGCCCGAACACGATTGCGGGAAATAATGTTCCGATGGACTAATCTATCGTAGATATCAAGAGGGCAGGACAGAATTCAGCGGCTGTCCTAATGAAAATGGACGAGGAGAGCCGTCTCTGCCTACTGTCACTCTCTGCACCCGAACAACAGCTGTATTACATGTCCAGATTTCGGGAGACATTACCTCCTGGCACAAAGGAGTGGATTCTCAAAGAGGCCCAAAGCAAGAATTGGCTTTCAAGTGACGACCACTCGCGAGTTCTTTGGATCCATGGACGGCCCGGGCTGGGCAAAACCATACTGGCAACGTTTCTCCTCCAAGAGCTCCAAATGCTTCCTAGCATTTCTGGGGAGGAGAAAAAAGGCGTTGTTGCCTACTACGTTTTCGCGCCAAGAGCAAACCGGGGGAACGGAGTGATTATGGTACTGAGATCACTCATCCACCAAGTCATTTTGCAGAAGCCGCATCTGATAACATACCTGCTGGAGACCTACAGAGAACCTGGAGTCGGAGAAAAAGTTTTTTCGGACCATATACTTCTCTGGGAGATCCTTCGCCGGATCACCCTTGATCCTCAAGTTGAAGTGGCATACTTCGTAATCAACGGCCTGGAACAGTGTGACGAAGAGCTACTCAGGATTTTCAAAGACTTGAAATCATCACCAAGTTCCATGGTCCGGAAGTCGCCATCAACCTCTCCACGCAGCAAAGACAAATGGATCTTGGTCAGCCGAGACGACCCGGCAATTGAGATGGCGCTATCAGGATTCTCTGATATTGATTTGAATGCTAACCCGGCTTCCTACATGGAGGAGTCCGTTCGTGTCGGTATCGATCAGCTAGGGCTTAGCGATAATGCATTTCGGAACTCCCTGCGGGAAGTCCTTATGGATAGGGCCAATGGATCTGTTATCTGGCTTAAGTTTGCTCTAGTATCGGTGCGGAAAGACCCAAAAATTGATATGGAGACCTTGCAAAAACGGTTGCCGAGAGGTCTGCCCTTGATTATTGATCAAACACTGGACTCCCTGCTCCAGGTTCCGGATGATACTGCCAGGGAAATTGTGAGAGCTGCTCTACCGGTGACATCTATCTCTTGCGCGCCACTGCCTTTACAAGCGCTGGAAATCTTATCGGAATCGTTTAGGAAACTAAAAATTCATAAGAACGACTTGAGGGACAAGATACTCAACGCATGCGGTCCCCTTGTGCAGATCCATGATGATGCCATCAATCTCACCCATCACTCAGTGAACGATTACCTAAAATCTTCAACGGCAAACGCGAAACTGAACTATGGAAGCTTACATGATCTGCACAAAAAAGTCTCAGTTTGCTGTCTCCAATACATCTGCCAAGCTTTCGCAGAGAGCGAATCAACGGACATACTCGAATACCCGGCAATGTACTGGATGGAACATGGACGTCAATCCTCGCAGACTTCTGAAGATCTTGGAGTGCTCTTCGATAGCAACTCCTTTCTCGCAGAGAACTCTGAGACCCGAAAACGATGGCTTTCCATGTACTGGAGGCACAGGTACGGAGTTGGAGAGATCCAGCCCACAAACTTTACGATGATGCACATTGCTGCCGAATCAGGTTACGTCCAGTTTGTCCGGTGCTGCTCAAGAGGGGATATGCGATTGACGTGAATGCCTTAGATGGCTCGGAGAAACACCACTACATTGGGCGGCGCTGTATGGGCACTATGATGTTGCACGAGTTCTTCTGGAAGCGGGGGCCAACGTGCATATTCGGGCAGGCGACCACTCGTCGGTCCTACAAATTGCTATCCAAAGTGGTCAGAAAGCTATGGCACAACTACTTCTAGAGAAGGGTGTCGGCTTCGAGATGGAGATTCTCCGACATGCACGTACGGACATAAAGCAACTACTGTTAGAACACGTTCAGCTGACCACAATGCCGAAACTTGAGAATAGTGCGGTAGACCGCAGGTTTTGGGGAACAATCACAGATATTGGACAGTCCCACGCCTACTATTCAAAGCCTGTTCCTATGGACAGAATCCTTACCCCTGACGCCAGCCTTGACGAACTCATGGCTGACGGTCGGCCGAATAATATTCGGGAAGATGAAAGATTGGTCAGGTGGATACACCTTCCTGAGAATAACATGGAATGGGTTGAGATCTTAATGATTAAGGTTCTCGAAACTCCAGAGGCCGTAGCAAACGTGTTGAGATCCGATCTCTGGAGTAACCGCGTTCGCGGTGCCGAAAAGACCATCCACGCTCGTTGCCTACGACCGGTTTGTGCCGATTTTTCTCGTGGTAAGTTCAACCCAAGCATAACAAATCACTCACTAACGAGTCGATGACGATAGACCTCGCTACAACTGCGAGAAATCGCAATAATAGAACAATGCTTGTAATACCGTATCTCCATTGGGGAACAAATCGCGAGTGGTTAAAGCTAAAAAACACCGTTCACTTGATTCAGAATGGGGATAACAGTCTTCCGGGCAATACATCAATGATCTATGAGTGCCAGCACAGGCATCGGAAACTTCTCAAATCTTACCTGAACGGAGATCGTCCACTGCATATCCGGCGAACGCTAGACCAGTTCTACTATCTCAGCCTGGATGACAAAGACATGGAATTTCGTGACACACACCAAACAGTATCCGAACATTTCCAGAAGAACTCCAATAGATGTCGACCAACAGAAAATAAAACAGGAGACATCGATGACTTCCCAATATTGATGGTTGACCAGTTGTGGTTGTGGGTTCTGGGTGATGGTAAGTCAGCTATCAACCGGCTCCAGGCAAGGCGAGAATAGCCTTCTCCTGACACCGCCAAAATAGGCACGGTGATCACCAGCTTCCCTCACAAATGGAGCAATACTGAGGGTTTCGATCCCTACAACATGACCGAAATTCTCGCGGCCGTGGAGAGACGCCTGGTGACGAAAGAATGGCCGATTGCGGTGGAGAGCGGGCAGATTCTTGCCGAGCTCATTGCAAATGAATGCTCGGGTATTATGTTCGATATTGCGAAGTACCGAGACAGATGGCTCCAAGTTCGCGAGATATATGAAAATGCAATTGGCTACGTGGTAGGTTTTAATTGAATTTTGGCATGTCTGGGTTAATATTGCCGCCTGTCGTTGGACTCACAATGTGCTAGGCAAACAAGGAGTCCGAACTCTTCCGAACATTCTCCTCCTCGCTGAAAACGCCAAGAAACTGGGGAGCCAGAGGTGTCGAAAAGGAGCGATACGCAATCGGGGAGGAGGTGGAGCTCCTCGGAAAGATCAAAGACATCCGCGATGAGCTCAATATGATACGGACAATATTCCAGACGCAGAAGATGGTTCTGGAGGATTCTGCCCTGTTCAAGATTCTCCAGATGATGGTTGACAAGCGCATCAAGGAACTCGACAATATCGATCAACACGCATCCCAGGCGCACGAAGCAGTAAGTTTTCTGCTACGCTACATTGAAAGAAGAAAAAGTACGTCCGCTAAAGCCTACAGCTCAAACACATCCTTGACCTGAAGCAGAAGCAAGCCAATGCCGAAGAGGCACATTTTCTCAGTGTGCAGAACATTGAATCGGCGAAGCAAGGTCAAGCAATCATGACCTTCACAATCGTCACGATCATATTTGTACGTTGAAAAGCACATCGTCTCTGCCATTTTACGATACTGACTCTGATCCAGGCGCCATTATCGTTCCTGACATCGTTTTTTGCGCTGCAAATTGTAGAGTTTCCCACGCTGACGATGGGTTTCGTGCTCGAAATTATCTGTAAGTACCACCGCCAGAAACTGCCCCGGAGAGTAATCCGCTCACGGTATCATCAGTTCCTATAACGGTGTTCGTGGTTATCATTTGTGTTTTTCTCGCTTTCTTCAATATCCTCAACGACTGGTGGCAGAAACAACGGCGGAAGAAGGGAGCCAAAGGCGATTCTGAGCAAGGGGCTACAATGTAGTCCAGTCAATATGCAATCTCGGATCCGGGCAGTATCAGAGAACCCGATTTATCAGCGTATCTTATAGAAATCTCCTAGCGAATAAATCTCATGATTTCAATGTCAGATAAACTTCTGTATTTGTCACGAAAATAAGAAGAGGATCCCACAAATAGCTTTCTAAGGCCCCGACGCGACGCATCTGCCACCTGTACCACGAGGGAGCTTTTGGCCATGCGGTCGAGCCTGGCATCGTTTGGGTCATATATCGCATCTCCCGAGAGAGGTGTCGCTTCCGCCGAAAAATGGAGTACTAAGAAGGTTTTTCGTGTATAGGGGCTGCTCCCAGTACCTGGCGCCGCCGCGTTGCGGAGAGTTGCCGCAGTTGAAGCAGTAAGTGGCAGGCGAATATACAGTTTTCGGGACTGGATGGTTTTTTGGGAGGGAGGTGGAAAGCATATAATAAGGATTTTATAGCGCCGGCCTTAAGGCGCCCTGCTCTGCGATCCAATTCTGATGGGTTAGGAGCTAGCTTTTAACTATTAGTACCTTGAAAGCTGACTGTGCCTACTAAGTATATTACTCCAACCCCCGCCTTTCAGCTTACTTCTTGCTTCAACTCTTCCAACTTTCATTTTGAATCAGCCTTTCAAGCCAACTTACCACGAGTTTGCAGTCATGGAAGCCATCTTCGCCCAGGCCATCAAAGATACCGCAGTCTTGAGAAAGTCCTCAGTGCCTTGGAAACTCGACGACCCCCATCCTCAGTCCTACTATGCCTTTGACCCCTCAACATCATCCTGGACCCCAAAGCCGCCATCTCAGACTCAGGAACCCACCGATATCACCAAGATCGCAGTCTACAGCTGGAACATTGACTTCATGCTCCCCTTCGCCGAAGCCCGCATGAAGCCCGCTCTCGCCCATCTAAACCGCTTAACAACCGCCCTCCCCGCAACAACCGCCCCCGTGATTTTCCTCCAAGAATGCACCCCATCCGATCTAACAACCATCGCGTCTACACCCTGGATCCAAGCTCATTTCCATATCACCGACCTCGACCACACAACCTGGTCCACAACACACTACGGTACAACCGCGCTCATTGACTCCCGTCTCCCGATTATATCCGCTTTCCGCGTCCATTATTCCAAAACACGCATGGATCGCGACGCCCTCTTCGTGGATATCTTTCTGGGTCTGGACGCTAAGAGAATCCGCCTTTGCACTACCCACCTCGAGTCTATGGCCTTTGATCCTCCCTTCCGCCCACTGCAGATGCAGCTGGCAGCGGGTTATCTTCGCCAAGAGTCCGTGTATGCTGCCCTGGCTGCTGGAGACTTTAATGCTATTCAGCCGTTTGATCGCACGTTGCATGTAGACAATGATCTCAAAGATGCGTTTCTGGAGATAGGTGGGAAGGAAGATAGCGAAGAGGGGTTTACATGGGGTCAGCAGGCGGCGACGAATATCCGGGAGCAGTTTGGGTGTTCGCGGATGGACAAGGTTTATTTCTGTGGCGGGGTGAAATTGATTAGGTTTGAGAGGTTTGGGGAGGGGGTTTTGTTGGATGAAGAGGGGGAGGAGTCCGAGCGTATTGTAGAGCTGGGATTTGAGAAGCCGTGGGTTACGGATCATTTGGGGGTTGTGGCCGAGGTGGAGGTTCAGGTTTGAGATGGAGTGCTTGATTGGGTTGAAGTAGCTATTGTTGATGCCAGTAGAGATATAACCGTTCGTATGTCCATATATTTGACACGCAGAATGAAAAGCGTTCACACCTCGTCGGATTGTTTCATTTACATTACCCACAGCCTCTAGATGGGACCGGCTTGTAGGTGGACCGTGAACCATGAGGCTTATAGCATCCCATACAAAGGGTTCATGGGGCTTGCAGTTAGAGGGAAGTAACTCGGTACCTATTCTAGCTACAAGCCTGTTTTAGGATAGGCCTACTCACTATCGGCGCGGTTGGACTGTCTAATTGGACCCAGTTTACTAAACCTAGCTCTTTGTTACAACCATCAGGTTACGCACTACCAGGGCAGTCTATCCCTCTTTAAGGTGCGGATATGTTATGGAAAAAGTACCAGTAGTACTCGAGTAGGATACCATTTGCAGCTCAGACGTGTCTTGCCAGGAGAGGGGTAATTATGTTGTACACAAATGGTCGGAAAATACCATATCCTGTCATACTTGACTGTGTTTGCCACTGTTGGAGATGGCGGGTTAATCTGCCTTGTTCTGCTTGGATCACATTAGGGGTGGAAATATCCGGACTCGGTGTAGAACACCGAGGATAACAACAGAGAGCTTCAGGCCATTATGCTTTACCGAGTTCTTCATTCAGTAGATTCACCCTAAGTCTGGGCGCAATGCTTCTCCTGGGTGGATTTGTTCTTTCTCCCACTAATCCTTCTGCACAGAACTATACACAAACCTCGCAATGGCATACTCGCCCTTCTCATTAGTAGAAACCACCCGGCGCGTATGGTACCTTTTCCCCTGAATCTCCTCGAAACCCCAAACCCGCTCCATCGTCCAACCGCCCTTCACATTTCGCTCCCAAGTATGCACCCAGACATTCTCATGCTCACCCAAACCCCCCGCCCCAACAAACCCCGTCGAACTCGACCCATCTTCCAGTATCTCCCCGCGCAAGAACCGCCGAACCTTCTCGTCCCGAACTTTACTCTGGAGCTCAAAGTCCGGACCCAACTTCCCATCCTCATTCGTCGACCCATGCACAAACCGGCTCTGATGCAGAGTCGTCCCATTGACATAATTAGATTCCTCCTGCACGCTCCAATCCACAACCCGTTTTTCCTTTGTCCCTGATAACCCCCCCGTCGCGGTCTGGAGCGTGTCGATCACGATGGGACTCGCGCTGTTTGATTTGTCTTCGGGGTTGATGGAGACATCGAGCCGGATGGTTGCTACTGCGGCGAGCTTACGGAATGCCCAGCCTAGGCCTTGCTGGACGAAGGGTTAGATTGTGGCGATAAGGGAGGGCTAGACGGGGCTTTCTGTATTCCAAAGAAGGCTGTGGAGAACATACTATCTTTAAGATTGGGTCGAGGCCGGTTGAAAGTGCTTTTTCCTAGTGTTGATTGGGGTTAGTTGGTTTCAATGAAGATCGATGCATTGAATGAAATCCCTCACCGACACCCAGAGGCCCTTGAATTGGTCCATGATTTCGATTTAGTACGTGATGGGGCGGATCGAACCTAACTGAGGTGCTGGGGGCGAGAATCGATGCGATTTATGGTATGGTCAAAGTTGTGAGTCGAGACTTGAAGAAGCTTAGCAGGCGGCTGCGAGATAAATCTGATGTAGATCCGAGGCTTTTATCAAGAGCGGGCCTGGGGTGGGTTCTTTTTCCCCAACAGATGCGAAAACGAAAGGGGAAGGACAGTGCTACGCAGGAAGTCCGAATTTGGCATTACACCGAGACTGTCTTACGTCAGATGGCAGACAAAGACAGAGATCATCCAGATGCTGGAAACAGGGGACAGTATGCAGATAACTAATGGCTAAGTCTCTAAAGCCAACAGCCCTGTCGCACAGGGCATGCACTATTCGCCGAGGCAGGATCCACTGATGTGATGGGCTAACACTGATATGCAGTCGGGCGACTAACGTGCATCTTAGCGCCTACTAAGGTACCAGAATAGGATGGAATCCGGCTTGGTATATAGGGGATGAATGGATCCGATTGATTGCGGTCGGATCATTTCATTCTGGGCTATAGATTTGAAGCAGACAGCAAACATTCCGCCCGTCAGTCTCAGACGTTTGAATCCGTCACGTTCATGATGTGGGAATATTACGATGACAAGACTCTGTTTATCACAGGCGGCTCTGGCTTCCTAGGGACTGCCCTTGTGCATCGCCTGCTTACCCAGACTCGGGTTGGTCATGTATACCTCCTCTGCAGAGGGGGGATGAGGTCAGTTCACAGCATCGCAAGTCTGAAAGACACATACTGACTCGAAACAGACGACTTCGGGACCAATGGAGTCGATGGCTACCCACAGCAGTAGTCGAGAAGATGTCCGACCCCAGTCGTCTCACTGTGTTGGACGGCGACATTCTCCTCCCAACCTTCGGCCTCTCTGCCCATGACATCGGCTTCCTAAGACAACATGTAGACGTGATCGTACACTCAGCCTCATCTATCAACCTCGTCAAACCGCTCAGCAGCCTAGCAGAAATCGTCATCGGAGCAAGTGACCGCATGGCCCAGTTCGCACTCACCTGCGACAACCTCGACCGATTCATCTACGTCTCAACAGCCTACGCAAACACCCACCTCCACTTTCTCAGCCCAACATTCGACGTACAAATCGACGAAAAGATCTACCCCATCAACGAAGAACCCTCCTCCTCCTCCTCCTCCATCCTCGACGAATACGCCCAAGTCCAAAAAACCGGCACTAGCACAGTCTACCAAACCCACAACTTCCCCTGGCCCTACGCCTATGCAAAGAACCTCACCGAACGCCTCCTCCTCCACCGCTTCACTAATCCCGAATCCCCCACCACCACCAATAAAAAACTCCTCATCCTTCGACCCTCAATAATCGGCCCCTCCCAACACCTACCCTTCCCCGGCTTCAGCATCCCAACCTCAACCCCCTCAACCATGCTCGCCGCCAGCCTAGCCCTAACCCCCTGGCGCACAATGCACATCGCCAGCAACGCAGCACACCCCGAAACCGAAGTCACAATCGACGAAGTCCCCGTGGACGTGGTCGTCGATCGGCTCCTCGTGCACACAGCCCTAGGAACAACAGGCTGCATACACGCCGTAAGCGGGACACGGTTCCGGGTAACCATTCAAGACTGGTGGGCGGCTGCGATGCAGCTGCGGCTTATCCCATGGGGATTGCGGTGTGTGTGGGTTCCGGGGGGTTGGGATTCTGAGGGGCAGCATTTTTTGGCGAGGTTGTATAAGGTGTTTGGGGTGTCGTTTGCATTTTCGGAGGGGAGGACTGTGGATGTTGTCCGTGGGGGGGTTTTGGGGGAGGACGAGCTGCAACTGTTTAGTCGAGTTAAGGTTAGTCAGTGTTTGGTTGGGAGGAGAGAGCATGTGAGGTTTGTGATGGATCGGGCAGCGGAGAGGAGTTGGTTGGTTAGCGCTGTTGTGTGGGTTTTTTATCGCGGGTTTGGGGTGGGGATTTGATTTTAATGCGTGAATAGATACGGATTGATATATAGTATGCATGTATCGAGCCAGGAAATGAAATCATCTAGGTATCCAATTTCCCGAGGTTAGGGGTGGTCTGGAAGGTCAGATGGATGGGGATCTAAATCTTGAATGGTATGGGTTAACTACACGCTGCACGGTTTTACAGCGCTTGTTTCTGGTTTCAGACTGTGCTGTTACCGTCAAGGCTGACTGCGGTCCACGGGTAGTATATGTATTGCCTCATCAACGTAAATGTTCTAGAGAAACTAGTTGAGACGGTCCCCATCCTTGGTGAAATGGACGACTTCCCGGGTGAGCAAGGCATGCTGCAGAGCCTGTCCAATCTTCATAACAATCATTCCAGTCTCGAGGGGAAGAGGCACCTCTGTATTATTGAGCACGGAGCCAGTGAACTCTTTCGCTTCAGGAGCAAAGGCATCTTCGAATCGCTGCCAGTAGTCCGGCTGGACCTCATTTCGCATTCCCAGCTTATCAGCCAGGACCGCGTTGTTCTGGCGAGGAACCACATTGACCATGGAAACTTTCCTCCGGCACCTGTAATCTCAGTGCACACGTCGTAGCCATGCGCCTGGGTACGTGAACAGTAGAAGTAGGCGATTTTGCCGCCCCAGAATTCAACGACGCCGACTGTATTATGATCGTTGTTTTCTGCTAGCTCCGGATGATGCTGGAGAGTTCCTGTAGCCCAAAAGGCCCGAGGGGAAGGGTTACCCATGTATCAAAGCGAGAGGTCAATGTCGTGAATGGCACAGTCGACAAAGATCCCCCCGTTGCGGGCTGCGTAGCCAACGAAGAAACCGGTCCCGTCAAGCAGATCGCAGGTGTTGGAACGGACGACGAATGGCTTTCCGACCGCCCCGTTGTGGATTTTCTCTGCAGCGTCACGGTACGAAGCGTCAAAACACCGTGAAAACCCAGCCATCGCCCTCAGGTGTGGGTTATTCCTAGCGGCGTCAACGACGGTCTGCGCCTATTCCATAGTATCAGCCCTGGGCCAAGAAACAGTATAGAGGAGTCATTACCTCTGCAAGTTCAGAATTGAGAGGCTTTTCATGGATAACGTGGAGGCCCTTGTCAATGGCCTTCAATGACTGAATGGCATGAACATCTGTGCTGGTTGAGACCCAGACAGCTTCGAGATCGCATTTGGCGAGCATTTCGTCGTAGTCTCCGTACACCCCAATTCGAAAGACTTTGTACTCGGCATTGCCCTTCGCCCACTCTATCTCGTGGGCCTCCATGGTGCATACCGCAACCACCCGGGCACGAGGGACTCGGTACAACAAAGTGTGGACGTGCCGCTTACCCTAATATACTATTAGTATTAGAGCAGGATAAGAAATGAATAACCAATACTCAGGGCGTTATACCATGCGTCCAAGACCAACGACGGCGATCTTGACCTCCATTGTGACTTGTATTTTTGAACTGGGGTTTTGAGGCTTTATGCGAGAGATTGCAAAGGGAGGAAAAGATGCGCCTTGGGTAGAGAGAGAATCCTAAATCAAGGGAGACTTGATGGTATCTTTATATCCCAGATCCCTTGGGCCCTGTGCGTTACTGATGTACCTGGCGGCGATACCATAGGTATATTAGTATCAGGGCCAGCGGCACCTCCTTCCCAATGCGGTAATCTGATAGTCCCAGAGTATGCGGCGAAAGAGCCAACACGTCACGGTTTTTGGAGTACACATACGGACTATCTGAGGACTATGCCATTCAATATGCATGTTTACGTGTAAAGAAAACTTGTAGGAGATTTCCCCCTTATGCCGATGGAGAGAAGTGTCCACTGGGCACGGAGACACATACCCATGGACCCTGTAGATGAATAGAAACGCGCTCCTTCCTTCCAGAAAACGTCCTTGTTGGTATAGTACATTTAACAGAGTTTGAAATAGGCAGGAGCGACCGATGCCAATTGGCCTACTCCCACCGGTCATATGCGGTGCTGCTAGGAGTAAATCACCTGCAATATACAACACCGATTCCTTTGAACAGCCACTCGAAGAACGGAAAAATTCTATATTCATTACTAGTAACAGTCAAGCACAACAGTGCTATAGATGCGACTTGACACGTAAAGCATCAGTAAATACAAGCGCAAGCTTGGTGATACCATTGTCCGAAATCTGATGATGAAGCACGATACGCTTCCCATCCAGCTTGACCCCATGTTTCTTCCCAATATCGTTCCATTGATCTGCACTAATCTTCGCCTTGGGTAGATTAACCCATACTTGGTTCGTCTCTACCTCACGCAACAGTTCTCCTCCTAATTCCACCCACATCTCCCCGACCCGCCTCGCCAGCGCATGCACCGAGCGTAGTTTGCCTTGACTTCCCCATGGCCCAACGCCAAACTGCTCGATAACTGCATGGTACGCTGCGGCAGCAAGGGGTCCGGATTGTCGCATCCCACCCCCGATACTCTTCCGAATCCGACGTAGTTGGGCAATAAGCCGGGCGGAGCCCAGCACCATCGCACCCATAGGTGCACCAAGATTCTTGCTAAAGTCCAAACTAACCAGGTCACAAAGGGTACAGTAGTCCGATAGACTTCCAGCTCCAGCTGCCACGGCCTCCCACAGGCGAGCGCCATCCATGTGCAGCTGAATATCGTGGCTCCGCGCCCACGCGCTTATCCTTTTCAGCTCCGAAACAGGAACGATACTCCCACCCGCCGTGTTCTCGATACTAACCACCCGGGTTGGACACTTGTGGATGTCATCAGTGACGATAGCGCGCGCCATAATATCTTCCACGACCATGTACCGCCCATTGGACGGGCGAACCGTTCGGACAGAGGCGCCGCTCATGCCAATACCCCCTCCTTCAAAATGGATGACATGTGCGCGGGCATCGACAAGTACACCGTAAGGAGGCTGTGTCAAGAGTGTCCGGATAGCCAACTGATTTGCCATCGTGCCCGAAATGACGAACGCCCCTGCTGCGAGGCCACATTGAGACGCTATGCGAGCCTCGAAACCAGTCGTGGTTTGGTCTTCTTGGAAGACATCGTCCCCAAGACTAGTCGTTGCTATTGCTGCAAGCATGCCGATGGAGGGTGTAGTAATAACATCACCTAAATTATTCAGCTGGGGAAGAATGTAGAATGCCGGCCTGTGCTTACTGCGAAAGTCTGCCTCGGCACGATTCGTCGTCCCCCATGCGATATTCTCCATATGCGCCGCGAGAGCGATTTCCAATGCGATTGCCGACCTCATCTTGCCTTCCACTACTCTGGGGTAAATTCTGGTGTATCAGGGCAATGCCATCATCTTCCTTGAATTTATAGATCGTCCCTGATAGACAGGACCTGGAAAGGATGCGTCTCGAAGGAAGACACCATCCTTGCGTAAACGCGCTGCAGCCAATGGAATTTCTCGAATGTACGAGTTTCTTCAGCGCATTGACCGATTCCAAATCTCTGCACGAATCAAGACGCCCCCTTTAGAAGGACTGTGTCAGCTTACATCTCACCGCATTTATTCTAGGAAGCGACCGACAGGGGGTCAATTACTGCGCAGAAAAGAACCAGATCGAGTCGATGTCTATATTGACTTATTCTAGAGAAGGCCTAGAACACAGCCCGGAGCCCCGACCAGACTATGGCGCAAGCGAGACTCGTCCAACGCAGGATACATACTCTCCATGGCTCGGACCGGATTTCCGAGCACAATATGAAACTTATCGAATGTTTTCACGGCAGAAGATGGGGCGAAATGTTCATGCACGCAGGTATTCCTTAGCAATTGGGTGAGACCCAGAGTGGGCTGTCGTCTACCCCTGCAACCTGCTCAGCAGACACCTAGCAAGCCCCCCGATTCTGCAGCGAGGATTCAGCCCCGGGTCACTTTATTTTAAGGTTCTGCTTTCCCCGCTGGTCATAGGCTCAGGCACTCTCCGAGAAGGATTGTCCCACTGCAGCCACGGTCGACTCTGCGACCTGTTGTTGGGGGCTGTTGGGAAACAATAATATGCTAAGCATATGGTAACCAAAGACTGTAACTTCAGTTTCCATGGTTCGCTTTAAATTTGAGTTCTAAAGTCGTGCAGCGGCTCGTCCCTCTAAGTTCAAGCCATTCGAAAGCGGATCTAATCTCCTGATGAGTCCAGCAGCGCAGGTCAAAGAGAAGTCGATAGTCATGTCTTCAAGGTCACTGGAGAGCAATAATAATCCGACAGACGAGCAACTGGCCCGACACGGTCTGGAGATTGAGGCTGCGACCGGATACATTCGATGGCAGAGACACAGCAAAGATCACCCGCGCAATTGGTCGGGGGCGAGAAAGACCTACGATACATCTCTCGTCATGTTCTTGGAGTTCTACACGTGAGTTCCTTTACTAAAGCTCCTGGCATCTGTACTGACCTGATATTATATTTTAGAACAGTTATCAGCACCACCGGAGTGAGTGTGAACATAGCCTGGACCGTATACCGTACAAGCTAACTGGTGTTAGGCATCTGCGGCTGAACTCGCGCTGTCAGACTACGCGACGAGTAAAATGACGCTACTTGTTGCTTTCAGCCTCATGTAGGCCTGGACTAGTCCCTCATACGGGGTGAACTAACAGTGTCACGCAGGTACCAGCTCGGCCAAGCGGTGGGAGGGCTTGTCATCCCTCCTTCCTCGGACCTCTTCGGAAGGCGGATGCCCTACCTCTTATCCTGCGGCCTCTTCAGCGTCTCTTGTCTCATCGTCGGAGTCGTTCCGCATGTCAGTGCGGTCTTCATTGGAAGGTTCTTTTCAGGGCTTGCGTCGGCGGTGCCTTCTGTTGTTGTTAGCGGAACAGTCGAGGACCAGTTCAATACTGAACGTCGGGTTTGGATCGTTTTACTATGGAACGCAGCCGCGACTGCTGGACTGGCCTTCGGGCCGGTCTACGCATCGTGTATCGCCATGGTGGCTAGCTGGTATATCCCCTCGGTTGGGTCTCTAAACCACTGCTGACTGGCACCAGGCGATGGATATTCTACAGCGCAGCAATCGGCACAGGGGCCTGTAACGTCCTCCTCCTCGGAATCAGAGAAAGCCGTCCAAGCAAACTCCTCGCCAGAAAAATAGCCTTGATACGCACCGAATCCCCAACCGCAGAACTGAAATACCACACCGCAGACCCCTTCCCAACCCTCCCAGTCTTCATCAACATCGTCTTTGTCAGAACCCTAGTAATGATCACCACCGAACCAATACTCATCATCGTCTCCAGCATCAGCGCCATCTCCTGGGGCATAATCTACCTCTTCACGGAATCCCTAACCGACGCCTTCCAATCCCTCCACCTCTCCACAACCGCCTCCTCCTGGCCCTTCCTCGCCCTCATCGTCGGCGTCATCCTCGACGCCATCCCACACATCTGGGAAGTCCAAAAGTTGCGCCGAAAGCGCCGCCTCAAAATCCCCATCGAACCCGAAGACAAAATTAGGGGCTTCACCTATGGAACCCTCGCCCTAGCCGCCGGACTCTGGTGGTTCTACACCACAACCCCACCCGCCATGTCCAGCGCCCACCCAATACTCCCAACCGCAGCCCTCGTCCCCATTGGCTTCGGCGTGAATGAAATCGCATACACGCTTAGTGGGTATCTCACCGATACATATACGGTGTATGCAGCGTCCGCGTTTGCGGGGCTAGCATTCGTGCGCGCGGTTGTTGCGGGGATTGCACCGCTGGTCGGGCATGTGTTGTTTGATGGCGGGCAGAGTGTTGTCCCGGGGTATGTGGTTGCGGGGATTGGGACGGGGTTTTGTGTAGTGCCGTTTATGTTTTTTAGGGTCGGGAAGAGGTTTCGGGCCAGGAGTCGGTTTGCCCAGTTTAGTTTTGAGGTGAATCGGTTGACGCAGGTTGAGGATGTGTAGAGATTTTGGTGGAGGAAGCCCGGGGGCGGGGGGGTATGTCGGATTTGGATTCTGGATGTACAAAACTTTGCACTTGAACTTGAACTTGTTGTTGTTAGCTACTAGACCAATAATATACTACCTGAGACTGTCACCACTTCTATATTCTAGAACAACCTGAAGCCCTTCTAACTGCAAAAGACCCCGAGCTCCCGCCCAATCAGAGCCCAGTGGTGTCATTCTCCCAAGATTCTTGGCAACCATGTGAACATTTCCGGCGCTTCTACTCGACCTCCATATTTAACCTCCTTCATCTCCTGAATCCTCAATCCTCAATTCTCACTCCCCTGAACACCTATCAAGTCCCTACATCTTCAAAGAAAGAGTGATCAGTTGAAGCTCAAGAAACACCATTATGCTCCTCCCTCCTCACTCACGACTCACCACCTCCCTCCGAGCACTGAACCGGAAGTGGCGCAGCCACGCAGGCTCAATTGAGAATAATAATAATAACAATAGTAATAATGAACCACCCACGGGGAACTCCTCCCTAATCAATCGATTACTGGATGTGTTTCTACGAACCTGGGATCTGGGATTCACTGCGTTTGGCGGACCACCGGTTCATTTCCAGATCTTGCATGCGCGCTTCGTCGAGAAGGAAAAGTGGGTGGATGAGCAGACGGTATATTCTATCCTATCCGATTCCATCTCATGCCTATTTATTTCATTTCATTTCAATCAAATTGAGGGAGGGAGATTTGCTTATAAGCGCAGTATCAGGAACTCTTCGCAATATGCCAGGGTCTTCCTGGGCCGGGGTCTACGAAGATGTTATTCTGTTTGGCGCTGCTGCATGCCGGGTTTATCCCGGCTATGATGGCTTTTGTTCTTTGGTGGTATGTATTGCTCAGTCAATGTTGATTCTGGCCTTACCTCGCCTAGACTAAGTAATAACTATGTATGGTACAGTCTCCCCGGCGCAATCGGCATGTACGCGCTCTCTCTCGGCGTGCAGCGAATCGACGACACACTCCCTACGCCAGTCTACGCCTTGCTCTCTGGCCTGAATGCGTCAACAGTAGGCATTATTGCACTTGCTGCAGTTCAGCTGGCGGAAAAGGCTATTCGAGATAGAATCTCGCGGATTCTCGTGATCTTTGGTGCTTGTGCGGGTCTTTGCTATAGTGCGCTTTGGTATTTCCCTGTTCTTATGGTTGTTGGAGGCTTTGCTACTGCGCTTTGGGATGGATGGGGTTATCAGCAGATTCGGAGGGTTAGGAGTGCTTGGAGGAATAGGAATAGGCAGCCGGAGCCGGAAGGGGACCTGAATGCTTCAGCAGATATAGAGCGGATGTCTGCAAGCAATTCAGCACATGGGATAGGAACGGAGATGCTGCGGCTGAGGAGACCGGACGCCAGTCCACTACCGCAGAACGTGACGGATATTCACTCTTCCAATGAAACTGAAGCTCCGTCACAGGACCATGTCATCCGCGTTCGCGTAGGGGTTGTTATCCTGGTTCTCTTTTTTGGTATGTCTCGCCCTCCCCCATATACCACAAGATTAGAATGCTGACATTGAGGATCCAGCCTCCTTCATCGGCATCCTCGTCTCCAGAGCCCAGCTCACCGCACCCCCTCTAGTCCTCGACCTATTCGCAAACATGTACCTCGCCGGCACCGTGATCTTCGGCGGCGGTCCTGTCGTCATCCCCCTCCTACGCAGCTACGTCGTCGACCCCGGCTGGGTCTCCAGCAGAGACTTCCTGATCGGCCTCGCGATAATCCAAGCCTTCCCCGGTCCAAACTTCAACTTCGCAGTGTTCCTCGGCGCCCTCGCACTCCGAAACACCTCACACCCCACAATCCTCGGTGCATTCCTCGGCGGCTTAGGAATCTTCTTCCCAGGCATAACCCTAGCTGTCGCCATCCAATCCTTCTGGCGAGTCCTCCGAACGAAAAACTACATCATCAACTTCCTCCGCGGCGTGAACGCAGCAGCCGTAGGCCTGGTCTTCACGGCTGTCTACCGACTCTGGGAAATCGGATACTTAACGCCCCTGGATAACAACGGACAGAGTCTTGCGAGGGAACCGTGGTGGGTTGTGATTGCGGCGGTAACTTATGCCGAGAGTGCGTGGTTCAAAGTCCCTCCTGCGATTGCGATTATCTTGGGTGCTGTGCTCGGCTTGTGTTGGTTTGGGGTTGTTAGTCCGAAGGATTGGTAGGGGGCGCTGTTTGTTAGCTTACGTGGTATCAGTGACTATCTTGGCCGCCTGCATGTTGAGCCTACGTCACAGGAACAGGTCGTGTATAGGGCTATCAGATAGCTACTAGTAGTACCACCCTGAACAATCCGCCGGATAACTTGTTGAATTAACATGAACATCCATGCCATAAACCTTGAATGACAAATCAAGCTGTGAGGTAGTATGGCATGGGAATAATTACATCATTATATCCTCCAACACTCCTTCAACTCTTGCACGACAATCATACCAACAGACCAGGCAGGAACGATCGAGCTAGTGGAATAAACGCACCTCCCTTATACAGCATGAATGAAACAGGTAGGAGCGATTCCAAAAGCTTATTAACCTAGGTGCGGACTGACAGTACGACCCGCGAAGTTATGGGTCGCTCCTGCTTCGTCCATATGATAACTATATCTTCACCAAGAGGAAAGTGCGGCTGCGGCCCGGGGAGGGAGGTCAACGCAGCTTCCTCATCAACTATATAGTAAAAAGGCAGGTGCAACCTAGTTCAGACTCAGGGTCGGCAGGTACGAACGAAATGGTATGGGTTGTCCCTTTCTTTTAGAATCGTAGGTTGTTTGGCGCCCTAAACGGGCAGGCCCCCAACCTTAGGTGATAGATAGATAGGGCAGGCGTTGGACTTGCTCTTACTCGATTAGAGGAAAATTATCTTTAAATAAAGATTAGCATTTACTGCGTTCATACCAGAGCAAATCGAGCTAGAAAACAGCTAATACATTTGACCACTTCCCCAGTCATGATCTTACCAGGCCAGGCGTCTTAGCTCTGTAGATTCATGCGCACTGACGTAGATTATTTCAGTCATGTCTTGAAGAGCCGATGGTATTTATAGCGAAAGTTGAAAACCAAGTCGCTCCTTGATCATTGCACGAACCCTATTCGCCGCGATTCTCTGCCAGTCTAATGAAATAGGAGATGTTGCGATGGTTCTTAAGGCTCCGTAAACCATGACGGCGTCTGCCCATCCGAGATTGAAATTGTTACTGGAGAAGCTACCTTGTGACATGCCCTGCAGGTGTAAAATTCTTGTGGCTGTGGCGCGAAAAGCTGCAATGCAATGTTCTTGCATTGCGGTGGAATCAATGTTCTGCTGCTGTGCACGAAGTAGAAAGGTTAAAATGCTCGCCGAGAGATGCATTTGAAAATTTCCTTGATATGCATGCACGATAGACGATATTGAGGGCTGAGCTGAATCATATAAAGAGGTCCAAATTTTCTCCGTCTCATCCATCTGTTGCAATATGGACGAGTAAGTGGCCAATAAATCCAAATTGCCGGTTAACACCTTTCGAATCTGACTAGAAAGGCGAGTGCAGTGGTAGGCAAAGGTACAGGCTTGAACCATGATATACTCGGATGGCTTTAAATATTGGCAGAGCGCGTAAATCCAGCTCAGAATCTCTATAGGAGACTCTCGGCCGGCAATGAGTGCTTTGGCTTGCTGGTCTTGTTAGAGACCCTCACTGTAAACGTTGGGTTTAGGAGGTCTTACAGTGCAATAACAGACAAACCAGACAAGATTCCGTCCATCCTGTGTAGAGAATTGCTCTGAATCCCGGAGATTAAGTAAAGAGGCCATGCCTCGACAGTGGCGGTTTCCCTCCTCCGATCCTGCAATAGCTGTGAGATGTGGATTTGATAGGAACGTTGGGCCAGTCAGACTTTTTGGTTCATAATTCCCCACTGATGAATAACTCTTACCTCGTACACCACAAACATCCAAATCGCTAACAATGTGCTGTCATTCTTGGATTGACTAGGATCGCCTAGAGCTGCATTGACAGCCCTGAGTGCGGTCCCATACGCCCGGGTTCTATTGGCAAGTGCAGCTGTCGTCGATGTTGTACTAGCTAAATATGCACATGCGAGAGCATTACAGACTGCGTAGACCGGGGAACCTTCTTGCGTGCTGGATATGATGCGTGGAATGGTAGCGAGCATGCTATCTACAAGCCCGACCGAGAACTTGTCGAGGACCAAAGGGATCACATGGTGGCTCCACACCTGGGAGGGCTGGTATATTATCTGGACAGACTCAGAGGGGATGTCGACGTCTTTGGCCGAGTCCGGGTCGTGGTAGCGCATTTTCCTGCTCGGTCGAAACGACGACATGGTGGCAATGCGGAAGCGCATGCTAACCTCATCTCGGTAGCCTGAACAGGATTTTCCTACTCGTAGACATTGACTGCAGGACGGACGTGCAAGATCACACTGGAACTCGGTTGATCAGCAGACATAAGTTAATGCATTCGCATAGCCCAGCCCCACCGTACCTTGATACGTCGCTGTCGACAATTATAGCAATCTCGGCTAAATTGACCGGTGTTCGGCATTTGCTTTGTGCTTGGCCTCGATTAATTTTGACGATGGTGATGATGCGTTAAATCTGGAGGGAGCCTTTGGAGGGGACGAAGACTTGAAACGGTCCTGTCAGCACGGGGCAAAGTTCAGCTTTGGCCTGTTTAGGAAATTGATTCATCCAGCCAATAGCAGCTGCAGCCACCATCATCAATGCGTACCTAGGGAACTACCTATATAAATACCAGTATTTGGCTAAGGTCTTGTTTTCAGACCATATTCTTTCAATCATCAATTGATCTCACACATAATGTTACCTTTGCCAATCATTGCCTGTGGCAGCGCCAACCCACAGGTTTTCAACGCTGTCAAACCTCTTTACTTACCTGAGTACGAAAGTAGGCGAGGAAATACAACCAGCCCTTGCGGAAGACTACTAATTTTATCCATAGTTATCCATAATGTCACCAGCAGCACCTCCGGGGCAGTCGAAATACCTCTCATGCTGCAAGGGCACGCCCCTCCTATTGGAGAAGAGCAGAATCGTGGTACCATGGACTATTCCAAACCACCCATGGCTGTGTTTATAGGGGCTTTGTACGGTGATGAGGAAATTGATGAGATGCGTCAGGCGTGTGAAGGGCTCAGTTCTGTGCCTTGGTTAAGAATGGATATGACCGAGCCCAAACCGCCGCTAGGACCGGGGTATGCCGAGCATGTCGTGCAGAGGATCAAGGCATGTATGAAGAAGATAGAAGTGGAGGGAATGCTGGAACAAGATGGCGTGTGGCTTTATTGAATGAGGACCTACATTTCTTTAGTATTTGTATGTAATTCTGTATCAATTTGATGCACTGACCCGAGGGTATTTCAACATGCCCTCCATCGCATGTTGTTTTCTCCAATCAATCAATCTTTTCGTCTTGAATTGGTTCTGCTTGACTTATTCGCCCTGAATGCATACCAGTGTATACACTATGAGCTTGTTCTGATACTAGTTAATAGACACAAGCCCTAGCTTCCCTATGTGGTTATCTGGTATCTTCTTACGGTACAAGCCTTAGAAACTGGGGAATTCTTTGACTATGCTAAAACTCGTTTACGGTTCGAGAATCAATCCAAGAGTGTACGTTGTGACACCAGTTTCCAGAAGTATTATATTCATGTTACACAATCCCAATTACGAAACTAGCTGCGAGGCTCTTACGAGATCTAGGGTTAGACTTAGGTAGCAGCTACAGGATAGTATCATTGTGAAGCAGCAAAGTTAGAGCTCGGCGGAGGCCGCCCTTGGAAGAGGGAAGTTGTATAGCTTCCAAGAACACCCAGTTCTCCCAGGTGCTGTCTTATTCTTCGCACAGCAATCACGTTCAAGGCCTAGGCAAGAATGATTTGGCGACTCAAGCTTTAGATGTAAAGAACTGGCTCATAAGACCTGGGCTAAGACACTGTTTGTGATCTATTCAGCTCTACTTCAAGATTTTACCTTGGCTCAGCAGAATCTAAGGTTACTGGCTATTCAAAGAAATCAGTTGACTCACCTGACTTCCCGTCTTAAAACAGTGATGTCCAGATCAGGCAGGAAGGAGATGCTCGCAGTTTTTTTCCAGACTAGGTAACTGCACAGACATGAGCAACCCCTCACCATCAAACTGTCACGGCCCGACGTACAACGGGGTCGTCGTTGCTGCTCTGGGAGTTGTATGTCGTCGGGTCATACCGGATCGTCTGGGGGATCGGATGATGTTGACAGATAAGACGTGTCCTAGCTCATCGCCTTCCAAGTTGGGTGACGCTGGCGATCGTCACACATATCGCGTCGATCTCCGCGTCGATCTCCGCATAATCCTCAGTTGGTTCTCCAACTAAGCTGTTCTTTTGGTTATCGCCTAACTAGTTCAATACAAGCTTTTTAGTTTGGATGCCTTGACACAAACATCACATCAAACATCTTGAAACACCATGATTCCATACTGACGAAGCGTTCTCCTCTTGTATAACTCCACTATCATGGAATGCGTATGCAATCATATAGTCAAAATACAAAGCTATAAATGAGAGAACAAGAAAAATAATAAGTTGTATTCTTATTGGAGTAGCGGAATATCTCTGGAGTATCTCTGCGGTCGCAGAGATACTCCGCTGTCCTTCAAAAAGCAATATGTGGCCAGGCAATGCATATAACCTCTCCAAACCATGCCAACCTGCCTACTTTTAACCCTTCTTTATTTGTCGACAAGTCAACATTGAGAATAATCTGGCCTCGCCGGTCCCCAGCTATGTCTCTAGCGTCACTTTTGAGTTTTGGTGTAGCCTCATACCGGGCAAACCTTAACTTGTCCACGATTTGGCATGCATTGGTTTGTGTAGCCCTCTATTTCACTCTCCGAAGTATATACCGCTTGTACCTCCATCCTCTGTCTCATATACCTGGACCCAAGCTGGCAAGCATTTCCCATCTGTACGAGTTCTACTATGATGTCGTCCTCGGTGGCCGCTACCTTATGCACATCACCTGGATGCATGAGCAGTACGGTCTGTGCCTTTGTACCTGTAACTTTCCCCGCCGACATGCATACTGACGCTCTCAGCAGGCCCAATAATTCGGATCAGTCCCCGAGAGGTCCATATATGTGATCCGGATTTCTATGAGGAGGTCAACACCTCCTATATCCGCAAGCGCGACAAGGACCCTAAAAGACCTAATGCGCAAGGAGCATATACAGCCACGGCGGCGACAAGTGGCCATGCGCATCATAGATTCCGCCGTAATATCATCGGCAGCCTTTTTTCCAAGCGCTCAGTTCACGAGCTAGGTCCTCAGACTGAGCCAAAGATCCAGAAACTAATGCAGCACTTTGAGCGTTTTCATCACGACCAGGCTGTCGTCCATGTCGACAGTGCTTTCACAGCCCTCACTGCAGACCTCATCGCCCAATACGTCTACGGGAAAAGCTGGGACTTCCTCGACAAACCAGATTTGGGGACCAACATATACACCGCCATTAACGCTGCCACCAAGGCAGTTCACGCAGTTCGCTTCTTCCCCTTCCTCCTCAGGCTTCAACGGGTGGTCCCATCGAAACTACTGCGGGCTGTGAATCCCGGTATGGAAGCTCTCTTTGAATTACAGGCCTCTCTGTGTAGGGACATTCATGCAATTCAAGAAACCGATAGTACCAGCCCCCTCGGTACGACTGTCTTCAACAAACTCCGCGCTCCGTCTGTCCCGGAGGAGGAACGAACTACGCAACGTCTCCAAGACGAGGGATTGAACTTGCTAGTCGCTGGGACCGACGCCACGGCTCGCATATTATCTACGGCTACGTACCATATGGCTCGCAACCAGTCCATATGGCGCCGACTGCGGGAGGAGCTGAAGCAGGCCATGCCAACACCCACACATATCGCTCGCGTGTCAGATTTGGAATGCCTTCCGTATTTGGTGAGCCTCATCTCTAGTCTAACTATGAGAAACTAACTAGCCACTAACCAACTACTCAGACTGCCGTCATTAACGAATCTCTTCGCATGTCTAATGCAGCAATCGCAAGATTTCCTAAATGCGCACCATATGAGACACTGAGATATAAGAGCATCACGATCCCTCCAAATGTAGGTCACTCACTACTGCTTGCAGTTTTCACCCGTTGTATCCGTCTTCTTTTTTCTTTTCCATCGTCTACATCAAGCTAACATTTCCAAGACACCTATGAGCTTGTCTAGCTATGTGATCCACCGAAACGCAGGCATTTTCCCCGAACCCGACAGATTCAATCCAGATCGCTGGATGTCCAAGAATAACGGCGAACGCGAATACCTGACGCGGTATCTTGTTGCGTTCGGGAAAGGGAGTCGGAGTTGCCTAGGACAGAAGTAAGTAAAAGTTAATCTTGTTTTCCTTTGCGAACTGCGAACTTTATAATAGTGTGCCGCCGAGACTTTAAGACCAATACTAACAACCATCAAGCTTAGCATACTTTGAAATCTACATGACTCTTGCATCTTTTGTCCGCCGTTTCGATGTGGAGTTGTACAATACCACGGATGAGGATGTGAAGGTCACTAGAGATAGGATTGTTGGCCAGCCGGAGTGTGGTATCATGCGAGTTCGCGTTAAGGTGACCCGGATTATAGAGGAGTAAGCTAGAAGATGAGGATAGGATGGGGCTCTCTTTGGTTTCTCTTCCAAGACTGTCTCATTGAGTAATATGCCTACAACTGTCCATTGACAAGTGTTGGTTGGTTTTCTCGAACGTACATATAACAACGTAATATTAGTGGTGTTCTTGACCATGGATGAACTAATGATACACCCACTGATCATCCTCCTCTCTCGGATGCTTACGGCGGCGCTCTCTCAGATGCGCGGGATATGTGACTTCCAACAAGTGGAAGATCTAGTTTATCGACTGAAGAGACAGGCTGCTGGGTGTTGCCGCCCTCCTCCTCCTATCTCCCCTCTTCCTCATTAGCATTGGATGACCTGTAATTAGAGCAGGATTTGATGATGTGTGAAATATCCCTGTCCAATGTTGAGTAGTTCAGGGGGAGATATTAAAGTCAGTGCTCACCCATCCTATTGTCTGTTTCGTCGCAGCTTTGCCCCCCATGTTCCGGCGCCTTCAGCCGACATGAACACATCAGGTCAGACTGAGGACATGGACGAGTCATACGAAGGCTGTGAAGGAACAATATATTCTAAGGGTGCTTATTTTTACAATGTAATTAGTTCTGTTCTTCATGTCTTATCTTCAGTTATGCAACTATCCTACCATTCAGTTACCAACCAAACCCAAGTCAAGAGCTATCTCGCATTTCGACTGTTCATTCTACAAGGATCTCCATCAAATTCTGTTACAAATTGATTATCGGATTGAGACTTTGAACAGTTTACTTATTGAGTAGCGATGCGTTTAAAAATTTGGTAAGTATTCACCAGGACAGAACGGGGAAGCAAGAATGACAGGTACATAGTTATGGCACGATATATGAAAGACGACCTGACCAAAATTGGGGCGAAGTAGGTTAGACAACCTGTAATATAGACTCCCAATCCTGCTTCGCGCACCACTCCTTGACAGACTGCAGCTGCAGTGGGACCCCCAAATCAGCCGGCTGCACAATACTCTTGTCGACCTTCCCCCCATCATACCCGAACTCAACACAGAATCCCATCATTTCAGCATTTTCCTTCTCAAGGTCCGGATCTCCCATGTCGAAGCTTGGGTCTTCGTTCACGAATTCGATGCTCTTCCCTAACACCTGAGCGAGAAGGGTGGCAACGTCGCGGAAACTAAGCCACTCATTGACACCGATAACTTTCTTGCCGGGCGCAGTACGGAGGAGAGAATGCACCAGTGCGCCGGTGTCATCCACAGAAGAGTAGATGGGGAAAGAGGCCGTGCCGAGCGTTTCTCCAAGAGTAAAGACTAAGGTGTCCGTGTCCTTGTTCAATTTCGGTTGAAGTAGGACTCCTGCGCCGGAAAGCCAGTTTTCCAGATAAAGTCCCGCGTAGAATACGGTCGTCTTCTCCCAGAGCTTGGGGTGGGCTGATTGTCCGTACTCCTGGGCAAGGCCTTTGCCCTCGAAGTGGTAGACATGCTCGTATTTTCCGTTGCTTATCTTCTGCGAGTTGGGAATACTGGAGAAGATAAAATGCTTCAGGGTGGTAACTTTGGCCGCGGCATTGATGATATTCCTGCTCTGCTGCAGCTCAAGTTCCCTGCAGAATGCTCCAATGCTCTGGCCAGACGCAGCAGCTTCCTGGCGCTGAGCGGGATCAAAGAAAGCTGGCCAGAAATCGGTGACACTGAAAATAATAGATGCACCCTTGAAAGCAGTATCGAGAGAGGAGGGATCATCGAAGTTTCCCAGTGTCATTTCCACTCCGCGGGCGGCGAGGGCAGTGGATTTGGGCGAGGATAGATTTCGAGTCACGCCACGGAGGGCATAGGGGGAAGGTGACAATGAAAGGAAGTATGAAAGGACCGATCCTCCTTGGTTACCGGTGGCGCCGAGGACGACGAGAAGAGGCTGCTCCGAGGACATGGTGATTGTATGAGTAGAAGAAAGCTTGGGATGGTATGAGGGGTAGAAGGAAGCTTGAGAGAAGTGATAGTGAGGATCAAGCAGGGAGAGCTGGCGAATTTATAGCCCAGTTTTGAGGGAAATATTTCCAACCTTTTGTTGTATGTGAGTTGATGGTGGCCGAATTCAGCTTAGTTTCCACTGGGTAAGCGGCCCCCATTATGACTGAACACAAGCAAGGTTAAGAACGAATCTCCACGGAAATCATAATCTGACCCGTGGTAACTCTCTGCAAACTGATGGAAAGAAATGAGTTGCTCCCCCACTTCCTCACCATGTCTAGCTCCGGCTGCTGCAATCCATGCCTGTGGTGACTCTGCCATCCACAAGCCTGCTCGTCCGTCAAACGGGAGTGATTCTAGAAACAGCCAATATGCACAGTAGCCGTTGTTAAAGCTATACATGGACATGGCGAGCGCGAATGACATAATAATCGTGCGCCGAAAGCTCTCTCCTAAAAGCCATGCCTGCCACGGTGACTGATCTAGAGGCATTCTGGCCTGGGCAGATGCTATTAAAGTTTGGCTCCACTCCAAGAGGATGCTGAGGTATTTCTCCATATTAAATTGCCTGTCCGCGGCGAAATTCGCAAGGTGAATAATAAGAGCCTGGAGTGCTGTTAGAGCCTCTCTGATGGGAACTAGTTTGAGATCCACCTGGATTAGGTGGTGGAGGCTTTCATGTGTCACAGTCCTAGTCTCCACAATGGCAGAAAGGTGGCTGTGATTGCCGTGTAGTTGTAACCTTGGATGTACAAATATTGCAGGCCTTCCCGCTCTCACAAGATCTGGGACTGGTTGATAGCCCAAGCGGATCAGCTCCATTGAATCTTGATGTCCGGGTAGACATGTGGCAGGATCAACGGCAGAGGGCCTGGATCCAACACTTTTGATCAAACAGTACCCAGGAGTATCGCAGGTGGAGGTATTCCAGGAGAGATTCGGCAGTTTCCTCGGCTGGGTAGCTGGTGTGTTTAGAGGCTCGAGCTCGTATATACACTCTAGACCCCTTTGAGCACAGCGGGTGCAGTTTGGCAACTGGACAACACATTTCCGCTTCGAGACGGTGCAATTGCGGCAAGCTTTACGTAGGGTGGCCATCATGGGAAGAGCGTTGAGTTGGCGAAAAGTCAAGACGTCGGCGGGTGATTGTTGTCAATAGCGGTGGTATCAGGCATTACGCCTTAAGCCTCATCTGGTTTAGATCCCGCAGGTACTGATGTCAGCTTTGTCTTCGGTTTCTGTGGAGATTCGTCCAGCGAGTCAGCGACTCAGATATGGTGGAGCCGTGAACAAAGGATTCTCATTGCCTAAAATACCGAGCTGGTTTTCTCTTGCCGCCTTGCTTTCCCAGGTTACAGGTCGTTTGGCATTGTTCGAGGGGTGAGGCGCCGCGCTACCGGTAGTCAATCACTTGACTGATTTTGTGTGTGGGAAGTGGTGGTTACAGCTCACTGAGGGAATTCAGGCTGAGGGTCCATTTAAAATGCCTGCTGTGCCAGATAATAAACGGGCAGGATGATAGGCTTGCATCGTCAGTTATTTTTCCTCGATATTTTTGAAAGCCAGTGTCGATATTAGAGCCTCCTCTCCAGTCATTTCCCTGAGACGGGGATATTTTGAGGGTCAGATCCAGGCTTAGAATTTCTTGACCACTAGGATCACCAGCTGTTGCCGCTGAACTGGAGGGTTATCATTCTATTTTCAGTTACTGTCTTAACCCTCACCTCCCGTGTCCTTCTATCAAACCAAACTACCTGCAGGCCGAAAAGCGTACGCCGACCTCGTGGCTGTCTGATTGGCATATTTTTTCTGACATACTCTCCCGCAGCCCGCATGGCTAAATCGCTATACCACTCTGGTTTCACGAACGCGGTTAAGGAGCCACCAGTGAGCGTATCTCTTTGGCGAGACACAGCCTCTGGTGGAAATAGATACCAATTGTCCTCCTCATACGGCGATAGGCAATTAGTACTTTTGGCAGCTTCATAGTATTTCGGATAGAATCCGCTATACTCCTAATCTATCATCCCAGTAACAATGTAGCCCTGGTCTTCTGCCATCTCTACTATAATATTGTCTGGGCGGAGGTCTCGATGGGTAAAAATAATATTGCATGATGAGGCTGGCGGACATAGTTCATGCATTAACTTTACAGAGGCATATCCGCCTGACCTGTAGCCCCTGGAAAGGAATTGTTCAAATCCATCAATTGTCGTAATTGGTTGATCAATATGATGTAGATGTCTCCTAATATCTTTGCAAGCTTCACCCCCAATGCCCCCAAGTAGTATGCCAGGAGTAAAGGGCAGAGATCTTAGACCTGTTAGGATCTTGTTTAGCTGCTCTTGAATGAATGTTTTTTGTGCCTTATCCAGATTTGGCCAGATATTGGTGAGGGTTTTGCCAGGCTGGTAGCTCATAAAAATAAGCACAATCCCATTTAATCACAGCAGTCCTAGGGGCTCCGGAATCGGAATATTGGGTTGATACTATCAAAGATATTGTAGAGTTGTATACTTAGTAAAGTCTGTTATATCTTGAACAGACTTTAAGACGGTGTAAGTGTTGCACTTGAATACCATTTTGCGGCGGGCGGATGGGTTCTTTTCCAGAGGATTTCACTCGCTTGCATCATCCCAATCAGTCGCTCCGAAAAGCTGTCTGAGAGCAACCCGAAAGCGATATAGGTATTAATGAGAGACGCGATAAGCTGGCCAGGGTATTTCGCAAGAGGATAGAGAAATCGCACGTATGTGATGTAGAGGAGGGAAAGGATGAGGCATAGTGTGCTTGTCACAGGGAAGGCTGGGGGAAGTCCCAATGCAGGGAGCTTCGGATTCAGTCTAGGAAACCTCATACCACGCTCGTTTTTAATTGACTGCAGCTAACTATTTCCAGTTAGACTTCTCTTGGCATTTTTATGAAAAGGAACAATTCTGCTTCTCCTCTGATATCTGAGTACTACCATGTCCTAGGCTTGAAACCCAAGTCTCAAAGCGCCAAACTAATGGCAGGGGAAGCTTGTTCCATCAGCCTCTCAATCCAGGTCAACCTCAATTAAGGCAGCCTATTGGTATACAACCCGGGACGTGTTTCGCCCCGGCGCCTACACACTTCTGTTGTGCTTGGGGAGGGGGGGCCTTGAGCGCTGAAGTGAACAACTCAGACCTGCAGTTCCCCTCCTCTTTCCTAAATCTCTAAAATTTGATGAAAAGGCTGGTGTCTTCTCAGGTTTGCTAGTCTCCGAAATCTTTAATTTATATTTTCTTCTCGAGGTGTATCCTCACTATATTTATATATATTATCAAATTCCACAAATTCCAATATCGAGTACGAAAACAAAAAGCTCCGATGAATTCGAAGAAAGGAAAAGCAACCATGGCTTCGGCGATGGCAATTGATTATAACCAACCAGAGATATCGTGAGACAACTCATAACCACCCGGTTTGGATTTTTGGGGATGCCTGCTAATCCCAACGTGTTGACCATAGTCCCTACGAACAATCAAGGATCATTGTCATTACAGTCGGAAACAAGAACTATTCAATTCCGGAAAACTATATCCAAGGGCACCTATTGCAAACAAGACAATATCGGAATTCACGTATTATACTTGAGGATATCAACGCGGATATTGGCCACACTATCCTGCATTTCTTGTACAAGGGGGAATATGAAACAATCGCCGATCGAGAAATTCATCCAGATACATCTCGCGTTGAGCTCGAATACAAGAGAAGTGTTCAGGTCTACTACGCCGCCAGGAAGTATGAGATACACGGCCTTGAGACGCTTGCCCAGAACTATATCGAGTCTCTCAGTGAGTCTCTGTCGATTTTCCAGATCCTACAAGGAGCCAGAATGATATTCTCGAGGCTTTCTGAGGATGAAACATGGTTTCATGACTATCTACACTCCAAGCTTTCTAGCAGCTTTGCAAACGACGAGACTATATTCCAGCTGGACGAGTTCTACAATGAAATTGTAGACGATCCAGTGCTCAGCAAAGCCGTGATGAGGATTGTCGTCACAGCGTTTACCACGAAGTTATCGCGCTTGCGAAACCTCCTTGAACCTCCTAGCAGCAGGAATGAAATCGATAAAGAACCTGGCAAGGCTTTTTGTGAAGAGCCGTTCCCCGAGCCCGAATTTGAGCCTGCTGAAGAATATTACGGAAAATCGTGCCCTGAAGTTCCGTCTGAACAACCTTGCGTCATGGAAGCCCTGCCCGCCCCCGATGAAGAATGTCCATGTGAAGAGCCACCGATCGAGGTTGTTCCAGTTGAGAGCAAAGAGGCCACTCCGAAAGTGCACGATGATTGGGGATTCGCAAGTTCACAAGCGAAGGGCATATCATTATCAAACAAGGAAATGCACAGGTTGAAGCGACGAATGCAGAAGCGAGCTGAGAGGGAGACTCTAGCGTGATTGGTACTTGGTTGTGAGGGTGAAGCATTTCTACTCAACCTTCCTTGGCTACTATATAACTTAAAGAGTTACAAGTAGTCAGTTGATTGGTTTCTTTTGTTACTCGGCACTTCCTAATTAGTTAACTATTCATCCCGCATGTCAAATTTTTATTCTGTCAGTTATCTACCTTTTCTTCGCCAATCATTCGGTAAATATGAAGCATTCGAGCATAAATTTCGCTCCGGCCTCAACAATATGTATGTGCATTGTCACAATAGTCTCGTACATCCTGCTTCTCCCACCATTCACCAATGACAAATTAATACTGCTTACATCAGCTAGACGCGAGTTCTTGGCATCACATGGGTGGAGAACCGCTCACGCGAAGTATGCTCGGAGCTGGCGTGAGCTGTGTACACCCTCCTTGCAACCACTTCAAGTTCCACATTATTAGACCGTCAGTTGATATGGTGTTGTTTCCCTCCATCCATCAATACCGTTCAATATGAGCTTCGGTTACAGCCTCGGAGATATAGTACTTGCCCTGAGACTCGCCGACGATCTCAAAAAACGCTTCTCGCAAGCTCCAAAGGAGTTCAAGATAGTGTTGGACGAGTATGAGCGTCCACATTACTAACTTTATCTCATTGCCGCCGTCTGCACGCTGATTCTAGTGAAAAAGGTTAACTAACTGGTTACGGAACAGGGTGAAGCGAGTATGGACTGTTCTACATGACATCGACGATATTCCCATCGACGGCCTGACTCCACAGCAGAGCCAGCAAATGCACGAGGTCTTGCAAGGCTGCCAGGAAGTCCTCGGAGACCTCAAAGTGCAATTGGATAAGTCGCATATCCTGGCACACACGACCCCGGATTGGAAGGACAAAGCTCGTCGTGCGTGGAGAAGGATCGCGTGGGATCAGACAGAGATTGACAGGTTACGAGATAGAGTCACTTCGACTGTATCGCTATTCAATTTGCTGATGAGCAAAATCAATCAGTGCGGGCCACACAATCCTGTTTGACAATGCTGCCTCGGCCTATAGATAGATTGCCCTTGACTGACCTATGTCTACGCAGGACTCTCTCTTTGGAACTTCGAGACGAAAGTCAGGCTGTTAGGCGAGGATACGATGAAGGGTTTCGACAAAGACTCCTATCCCAGATTAGCTCTATAAATGGCTCCGAGAGCCAGAGCGCTATACTCAGCTCTCGACAAGCGGGGACGGGAGATTGGTTTGCCAAAAGCGCGGAGTTTTGCGGTTGGGTCGACAATGTGAAGCAGATGCTATACTGCCCCGGCATCCCCGGTGCCGGGAAGACGGTATTGTGCTCCATCGGCATCGACCATCTAGAACAGAGATTCGCAGGCGACGCCAATATTGGCATTTCGTACATATTCTTCGATTTCAGACAAGATTGGGGGTTTGCTGGAATTTTAGCCGCGCTTCTCAGGCAACTCGTACAGGGGCAAGAACAGATTCCGCCGAGCACCAGGTCCCTGTTCGCCCAGGGGGGTTCGCTGCGTGATGTTGAACATGGGTTAACAGTCCTGACTTCCACTTTCACAAAGACCTTCTTTGTTCTCGATGCACTGGATGAATGTTCCGCAAGTGGAGGTGTGCGGCGACAACTGCTGGAGTTCCTCTTTGGCCTCCAGGCCACGGCAAATGTTAATATTTTTGCAACATCACGGCCTGACGAAGAGGTTGGGATGTCATTTGCCAAGCGTGGTGGCGCCGTTTGGGAAATCCAAGCCAGTGATCATGATATCCATGCCTACATCGACCAGCGAATGGTGTATTTTCCGTCATTTGTGCTGAACAAGCCCAATATACAAGCATACATACGGGATGAGATTTCACAGGCGTCGAGGGGGATGTAAGCACTGCATAATATAATCCTGATTTGCTTCGTACTGACAGAAGAAAGGTTCCTGCTGGCCAAACTTTACATGAACCTACTGCAAGACGAGGTGAACGAGAAAAGGATCCGCAAAATTGTGCAGCAGTTCAAGAACGGCACAGAGGCCTATGATGGCGCGTATGACCAAACAATGAAAAGAATCGAACGACAGGGTCAATACGCGCAGGAGCTAGCAAAAACCACACTGGGATGGATCGTATTTTCGAAACGGCCACTTACCACTCAAGAAATTCAGCACGCCCTGGCAGTTGAGATCGGGGAGTCTGAGTTTGACGACACCAACAAGACGGACATTGAGCTGCTGATATCTATCTGCACTGGTCTGGTGGTAATTGACGGGCAGACCGGCTCTCTCAAGTTCGTCCACTACACGACCCAGGAATACTTCCAGCGCAACTGGTCTCATTGGTTCCCTGATATTCACAACGTACTCGCCAGCGCTTGCCTTACATATGTATCGCTCGGTTTATTTGACGGAGGGCCTTGTACAACCGAAATTCAACTACGCGAGCGCCTCGACAACTACCCCTTTTACAAGTATTCGGCCGAGAACTGGGGCTACCACTATCAAAGGCATGCCGGAGATCAGTCTATGGCCATGGACTTTCTCCATACAGAAGCCAAGGTCCATGCAAGCTCGCAAGTGATATTTGGGTGGGTTCCCTCTGGCGGTATACCTGTGAGGGATTACGGTACTATGCTGGGATTCATAAGATGGATCGGCGTCAAGGAACCGCTACATGGGGCGCATCTTGCGGCATTCTTTGGACTTCTGGGCCCTATAGACGTCCTACTGTCTCGGAATATGCTGGATATCAATCTTGAGGACCATCAGGGACGTACACTTCTGACTTGGGCCACTGCCTATGGGCACGAGACCCTTGTCCACATGCTCCTCCAGCGCGGCGCCAACCCAAACAGCACAAACAAATTCGGATTCAGTCCTCTTTTCTATGCCACAGTGAGCGGGAAATCGAGCATCATAAGATCCCTGATCGAAGCAGGCGCCGAGGTCAACGTGGTTGATAAGAATGGCAGGACGCCTTTATTCCACGCAGCCGAAGGTGATTCGTCGCAGCTGATGCCACTCGCTTTCGAAGGTAATTGTGAGGCGGCGATTAAGCTACTACTCGACTATGGGGCCTGTGCTACCCAGGTCGACTCTCTCGGCCAGACTCCATTATTTGCAGCCGCGAAGAACGGACGAGATTCTTGTGTGAAGCTCTTAATTAGTAGAGAGGCCCACTCCTACTATGCCAATACTTCACACCCAGTTGTATTCGATCCATTAGCTTACGCTGCGATGAACGGCCATGCCACCACTGCAAAATTGCTCCTTGACTGTAGAGCCCACCCGATGTCCACCCGTGGTAGGGAACAGGCATCCTCCTCCGTGACTCTGGCCAATCTATTGAATGCCGGATCCAACGGCTACGATGATGCGTTTAGAGACTTGCTAGTTGCAGGGGCTGATCTTACCATCCGAGACACTTGTCAACGTTCGCCTCTGCACTGGGCAGCGTTTACGGGCAACGACAACCTAGTCAGGTGTCTTCTTGCAAATGGTGTTGATGTAAACGCTGCCGATATATTCGGCAGGACCCCCATCTTCTATGCGCTGTTTGGGAACCGCCAGTCCATAGCCTTGATTCTCCTCGATCGGCCTGACATTGATTACAATTACGCCGATAAATCCGGCGATACGGTACTTGCTCAAGCATTCAAACGACGACACCAACAAAGCCGGTGGAAGATATATAACCTTCTTCAAATGAAAAGCGACGCAACTGGCGGACTGTTATCCGACCTTGGGTTCTTGCGAGAGCAGCAGGCATTGTTGAGAGCTAAATGTGATGCTTGTCTTAACAAAGTCGTTCTTCCTTTCTCTTGTGGTGGTTGTCCTTTTATTGCGCAGTATAGTAGTGCAGGAGTACCAGCAGTTCGATATTGCGGGGACTGTGTCTCGGACGACAAGCCAAAGCAATGTCCGTTGTGTGGTCGTTCACTAACACCATCAGGACATTAAGGATATTTCCAATGAGGGGGCCATCTCCTTGGTCATGGCCTTCAATAGCAGGATTTAGACTCACATCTCTATTAAAATGATTATGTTTTCGCGTATTTGGCTGAGCTTGGTGGTGATTGTGAGAGTGTTGGAATGTGTTTGGCGATATCGTAGGGGAAGGGGTTTGTATCTGGGCAGTTGGTAGTTATGAGATAGAGGGTCTCATGTACGTGGGCTCGATCAGTGTGACGGAGGTTATTGCTAATATAGATGAAATGAAGCCATTCGCAAGGATGTAGTTCATTCAGTAAGTTAATGCTAGTTAGGAATCATCCACGACGCGTGAACATTCTAAGTTACCACCAATAACTTTTTATCTAACCAAACTTAATGTTGTATTACACAGATAAACAATCCTGCTTCTGAGTGGCTATCTGGACCGCTGGATCATGTCCTACCATGCCCTTCTGCGCATCGATGAGCTCTTAGGGACGACGTCGAACATTAACATCAATAGCAACCGGCTTATGCAACCAATACGATCTTGTCTGCATCTCCTCATCACTCCCAAGTTCAAACGCGTAAGACTTCAGCAGTCGCGGGATGGCCTTGTAAATCTCGCACATTGATATCTAAACATGGACACATCAGTACCTTGCCCATTCCCAAGAACCTCAAGGGACAGATTGTACTGATAAATGGAACTCACATTCTTCCCAAGACAAGTCCTAGCCCCTATCCCAAATTGCATGATATACCGATCCATCCTACTTGCATCGCCATCAATCCACCGCTCTGGTCTAAACTGATCTGCGTCTTTCCCAAAAATAGTCTTGTTAAAATGCAGAACCCCCGGGTTCACTCCTATCCGCGCATTCCCGGGGATATAGTACTCGCCGATCATACAGCCGGATGGGGGTGCGTGACGGGGGAACGAGGCGCCTGTGATCGGGTGCATGCGGATTCCTTCTTTGATGCAGGCGACTAGGTACGGAAGTTTAATGGCCTCGTTGTAGGTAATGTGCGGGGTGCTGAGTTGGTTGGATTGCACGGCAGCGTCAATTTCAGCGGTGAGTTTTGCGTATACGCGGGGGGTGCGGAAGATAGTATAGAGGATACCAGAGAGCGTGAGGGCTGCTGTTTCGCTTCCGGCGAAGCTGGCGTATTTACCTGTCAGCACGCGAACACCCATATATTGATGTATGAGACGTTGTGATGGCTTGAGACGGAACCTACAATCCACCAAACGAGTCCATCTTGATATCATCAAGCACTAAATCAAGTTTTCTTGCCTCTTTTGTGCGAGATTTCAAGCAGTTTCCCTAGGATGTCGGGCCGTTGGGGCTTAGACTCGGACTCACTCTGTAGAGCAGCGAGGCGGTCCTTGAGCATTGCGTTTGTTGCGTCAGTGAGATTTCCCAGGGCTTTCAAGGCCCCTCGGACCTTTGGGAACAGGATCCCGGTAAGCATGAATAAACCTCGGACGTAGGTAGGCATATTGGTAGCCAGGAACTGGACAGGGATCAAATCATCTGTTGCGTCGATGTACCCTAGATGGTCGCCTCCGGCTTGAAGGAAGCCGAACATTTTGCTGAAGTAGAGCTCGCCGATCACGTCGTATGCGTACCTGATACGCATATCAGCATTGAATTATGTAGAGTTGGATGTAGCCAGGTAACGGAATGACTACATTCGAGTCCATATCCACAGATTGAAAGTCTCCTTGCAATCGGCCATCTCGCCTAGCTTCCCGATCCAGACATCAATGCACTTCTCAATGTACTTTTCCGATTGGAGGATGCTTGTCATCGTGTAGACGTGACTGACGATGCGGCGGCGCTCCGCGTGTTGTTTTCCGCCTTCTGACGAGAAGTGGTCTGGAAATCGCGCTGCTATTGTCAGTTGCTGTTGTGGATAAGATCGGACTGGGCCCTGACGTACCCCACGGTGGTCTGAAAGCCAAATAGAAGTCGGTCTGGTCCGCAGGTCAGTACGAGCGACAATCGTGCTCTGAGAGAGGGCCATACCTTGGCAGTGAAAGATTTGATTCCGTAGAGCGTTTGGATTGCCTCGGGGTCACTGGTGACCAGCTCGTTGGGGGCGATGCGAACAACAGGTCCTATACTTCATAAGCATGGGTTAATTAGATCTGAGGGGAGGACGTGGGTCGAAGGACGCACTAAACCATATTTCGCATGTAGCTTCATCTGCGTCTTCTCAGCATCCCCAGGAAGCACATGAAGAAGCGTTCAGACTGTTGTGATAGACGCCCCAAAAGGTCCAGGAAATTTGGCGAGAGGATGAAACAATCGTGTGTAGATGATCCAAACGGCCCAGTATGTGATAATTCCAATGAGGGCGCCCTGAGCCAGTAGGGTTCTATCTGGAAGTTTCAACAAATCCATTTTTCGAGTGATTCCAATTGCACAGCTGCGTAGTTGCCAGAAAAAGGCTCCTGCGGGCGCACAACCCTCTTAATATGTAATATGACAATTCGACTGCAGCACAGACTCCGATGCATAGCGTTGATCATGTCGCAGCTGGATTTGATTGCAATCTCAGTGCGATTCATATTGATTCGAGACCGCCGTTTTGGAACGGTCCGAGACGAGCCGGTTTGGTGCCACACTAAAGAGTGATCCTGGTCAGTTCGCAATATTCCCTCCTACAGGATTCCACAGGGGTAATCGACAAAAAGGAAAGGCAGGTGCCTAAAAGGCAAGGTGGTTTTGACAGGCACGGTCCTCCCTCGTCCTTATTATAGCCTGTAAGCCCTGCTTCAGCTGGGCAAGGATAGCCACCTCCAATCAACTGGCTATTCATTAACGGCGAGTCACAGAGCTTGTTCGGGAAATTATGAGCAATACATCTCCCCCAGGCTACAGTCATTCCCAGGCAAACTAGCAGATTTGAAACAGTAAAAGTAAAATAGGACCTCGTAGGGTTATTTAGTCTAGTTTCGGGCGTAAGGCAGTGCGTATCTAGCACAACTCCAGCAAACATGGACAGGAAACCTTCTGCGGTTGGAGCATCGATGACTGGGGTCAGACTTTCACAGCATGCTTGCTATCATACCTAGTCGCTGCACCCTAGGTTTTCATTGGATTAATTCCCGACCATCGTGGCCGTATATGCAGCCATATGGAGTATACACCCGGATTCTCGAGCAATCACAACCGGTAAACTCACATCGGGCTGTCTACCTGACCTTGGCAAGTCATAGCTTCCGAAGGCCTTTACATTTCAGACAGCTGGCCCGGCTGACTTTCTCTATCCGTGGCCACTACATCTGTGCCCTACTTAAGCTGCAGCACCCTCGTTCCCCTCTGGCCGATCACCCTCAGCAATCTACCTAGATGCATCTACTCTCTCAGAACTCACTTGTCCTATAGTTCTGTGGAAGTATTGGAAGTTTCTCTGGTTATATACTCGTCCACGTGACATACCTCTATATGTCCCTATCCAAGGACGTCACCGCTCATCCGGAAAAGTCAACCACAAACAACCTGAAAGACATCGATCAAAGGCAAAACAACTTACCATGTGGGGCATAAAGTTCCCTTCGAATATCCCCATAGTCACCTCCCTCTTCGGAATTCAACGCCTCCCTTCAAACGACAACACCGACCTCATCAACACCTTCAACACCCTCATAACCCCCCACGCACGCCACATCGAACACCTAGAGCAAGACACCCCAATCCCAACCCGCCTCTGGCTCGCATACTGGCCGTCCCGCGCGGACTTCCAAAAATGGTGGTCCAGCGACCCCGTCTCCTCCTTCTGGTCTTCCGTCCCCGATGATGCAGGTATATACCGCGAGATCATGGAAGTGCCACCGGGTCGGACACAACATGGGACCAACATTGCGGACCGATTATCGGGCATGGCGCATCTAGGGAAGTTCGAGTCTATACTTGATAAATCGGGGTATTGGGGTTGTTACTACGATCGTATGCCCGATGTCACCAAGGAGAATAAGTTTCCGTCTGAGGTGGAAAAAAAGCCATCCCGAATTGTCCCTGAAATAGGGAACACAAGTACACTGCCCATCCGCAAAGGAAGAGTCAACCTTCACAGTCTGCCAGATAACATCGCCTTCGTAGTCGAAGGCCAAGACCATAGCCTCATCTCGCCGGACGAAAAGGCGCACTGGTTCGCGCATTTCGACCAGTCTGTCACAAACTGGATCTCAGATCTCGTTGCTGCGGGCCCGGAACGGGGGATCCTGGATTCAAGGCTCTGCTATGTTCCTGAGAGCGGGATGTACCGGGCGCCGGATGCGCAACCGCGGGCGTTGAACTTTAACCGCAAGGTGCAGCTGTTTTATTTCCTGGATATGGCCGCTATGGAAAGTATTGGGAGGCAGAATGTGGGCCATGTGAAGCTGAGGCGGGAATTTTTGGGGAGTTATGGGCCGGGAGGTGTGGTGAGTGAGGGGAAGTTGTGTTTGTGGGTGGAGGCGAGTATTTTGAAGGGGAGCGACGTGGAGTGTGAGTATGTGGGATGTGTTGAGGGGACGGGGTTGATGGGGTTAAATTGGGATTGATTCTGATATTGCAGGTGTTCATGGGGTGCCTGTCCTGCGGGTTCAGCTGATGGTTTATTGTTTTTGTTATATAGCGAGGTAGTATAAATCTCTACCGGGTCATGGTGATGGCCTCAAGCTAGGGTTTCAGAAAAGTCGAGTTAGTTTGTATGGCAAATCCCCTGGCCTATCCCTGATCAAAGCGTTGTAAAAGTCATGTTTAACTTCGAGATAGCAACGGGTGTCGGGCGGTAGTTGGATACCCGGAGAGAGGGTTGAGGTTTCATTGATTGGAATAATCAAACATCGTCTCGTGAGATCTGCTGGGTCCCGGATAATCGCTCCTTGGACAAAATGTTCCACGCTGCAGCCGAGCAGCTAAGCCAAAGGGGTTGATTAGCAGTGGGCTGTTTGACAGATAGAACCGCATTCACATTATATCCTTCGCTCTCCAGCTCTGCTTGCAGCGATAGATGTAGTATGCGAAGTAACTTGTTGAAAGTAATATCGAAATGACAACGTAGACTGGGCAGAAAAATACTCTAACTTCCTCCGCAGAGACAGACAACTGAACATCATGGCGCTGGCGAACATGTACAGCGGGGTAGACCTTCTAACCAGGCAAGCACTGCCGCATCCTCAATGTAATCGACCGCACGAACAGCAAGTACGACCAAAATCTGTACGACGGCATTCTCCAAAAGAGCATCGTGATTCTGACATACGAGGGCGGGCCCATCGACGCGAACGGCTGGCCCAAGTATGCGACCCAATTCGCTGAGATCCTTTTCGAGCGGACTGCAAGCAACGACCGGAATATCGCGAGGGAATTGAAGACGAATTGCACTACGACATTGAAGAGCTGAAAAGAATCTATGAGGTCACTTCTGCCGGTGATCTAGCAGCCAGACTCTATGGAGTTGGAACGGAGTTAGGGCGGGTTCTTCATGGCATTCATCCAGCAAGGGTTAGCTTACGTCGGGAAGAAGAATTTGTCAAGCTTCGCGCGCATGATGGCCTGGGCGAAAAAGAAGTATGAAAAGCTCTCCGCTGAATGACAGGATCGAGGGGAAAAGGCCTGGCCACGGATAACCGCAATCACATCCATTGTGTGAGTCTGATAACCAACCTGACGCGAGTTGGTAGGTGAATTAACCTCTATCCATCAGTATGCAAGGCATCCAGATCTGGCAAGCAGTGGAATTCTTGATGAACTGGAAGAATCTTGAATGACGTGGACTAGGCCTCGGGCATTCTGCAAGTGGTGCACTCGACGCGGACAATAGTTGGCGACGCGCTCGATCTATACCGTGCATTCCGAGAACGCAGACAGCAAAGTCGGACTCCGACAAGTCAGTGGAGAGATGAACAGCCAGATAGGGGGCGAAATACCCCGAATACGAGTTGAGATTGACAGCGACGAGCAGCAGGTGCTCAAAACAGAGAAAATAACAGAGGTTAACAGTGAGAAAGCCGGTGCTACCATTGAAGAGCAAATCGGGCCAACCACTGCCGCCTCGGAGATTGAAGAAGAGATCACATCGCGCTTTAGCCTCGCAAAGGGGGGAGAGTTGGCATTGAATGCAGTGACTATTTTGGCGAATGTTGCAGTGGCGGTTGGACTTGGGATCCGGATTGCGAAGGAGTGGGATTCGGAGTCAGCAAGTATCAAGGTGCTGGATATCATCCCCCTCAGTACAACTGTTGCACAAGTATCCCTTGGTATTGTGGAGATTGGTTTTTCCCTTGCTGGCGTGGAGAGCATGATTCTACCAGGCCTCGGCGCAGTTGTTGCCCTGATAGGAACCATCCTGATGTTCGTCGAGTGAGTATCATATCACCTCCAGCTATACTCCCCCTTTCTAACACATTCATGCAAGGTATTTGTGCCCCGCCAACCCCCTCCGGACCCGGTCAACCAATATATCGATCAAAACACTGCGACGTGTTGTCAAGGACATCTCCAGTCCGCCCCAGCCAGAACTAGACTACTCCATGCCCGAAAAATTGACCGTCAGCCACACCAGTGCGACGCTCGACATCACCATAAGCAACCCGCAGAAGAAGAAAGTAAAAATAAGTAACTTCATTCTCTCATTACCCGTGGGAAACAACAAGTCCGATTTGTTCCAGAAGCCCATTGTTGGAGAGGACCAAAGTATTGAGAATGGGATTGCCTGTGCCGGTCTGCTCCAGGTTAGTTCATGAGTTTACACGGCTAATAATGGAGAAAGAAATAAGCATATGCCGTTAATAGAATTGATTTCGCCACGTCGAAGCACCGATGAGGAAATATTCGAAAATTGCGGTGTTAGGCTGAGCTTCAATCGTGGCTTCTTCATTGACTCCATGATATCTTCATCTCAGCCGAGGACTTTAGAGTTAAAACTTTTCAGGACTAGCAAAGATATTTGGAAATAATAACAACATAAACTTTTCTCATGAGAAAGATCCGCATTGCACCTGGTCATATACGTCGCGAGTTGACGAGACGCATCCATCATCTATTCAAAGCATGTTTACGATAAGCCAGCAAAAACCTTCCGATGGCCAGGTGACCGTTTGCCAGTGCCAATTTCGCTGTTTGTTTTTTCCTGATCTCAAACTCTTCCGTATCCGGGTGGTAGTTCAACAGGAGATGTAAAGTATCGAGCCTGCCGTTCTCTGCAGCCCCCGCGATGGCATTGCGTCCCTGCTCGATGGCAGGCGCTGCGTTGATGGCTGCCCCTGCTTGAAGCAGCATCATTGCAATACGAATATTGCCGCTAATTGCGGCCCCTTGCAAGGCCGTAACTCCGCCGAAATGTCCTGCTGATGAATTGACATGGGCTCCACGAACCAGCAGGTATTGGGTGAGCTGCACAAAACCTGAGCTTGCAGCCTCCTGGAGAGCCGTTCGGCCTTGCTGTGGACTGGGCAAGCCATTGACATCGGCCCCGTAATGCACTAGAAGCTCCACCATCACGCGATTGTTCTGTGATACTGCTATTTGCAACGCAGTCTTTCCTCCCTTCTTGTTTGCCGCTGCATTGGTGTCAGCGCCCCTTTCGAGCAGTAACTGGACGATGTCGATATTCCGGTTATAAACGGCGGCCTGGAGAGCGGTGACGTTGCCAGGAGAATCGCGTACCCAACGGTGGTTTACGTTTGCGCCTGCGGAAAGTAGACACTGAAACACTTGAAAGTTGCAGGATTGTACTGCCAACTGAAGGGAGGATATTCCTGGCAGAGAGGACGAGCCACTGTTAACATCTGCTCCTCCCTTCAGCAAAAGCTCTAGCAAAGGCACGTCACATTTCCACATGTTGAGGGCTCGCCCTATGATTCGACTCTTCGTTATGGGATCAGAGGATATGATACCGGGTTCCTCATCGAGGAAAAGCTGGACTAGCTCTTGACGACACCCCCGAACGGCACCCTCTATCGCCGAAATTCCCTTAAGGTGGGCTATTTTTGACTTGATCTTTGCGCCATACATCAATAGCATCTTCACCACAGATACATGGCCATGTTCAGCTGCTGACTGCAAGGCTGTGCGGCCTGCAGAGTCAGAAGGCGGGTGGTTGACATCTGCTCCATAGTTTATCAAATCCTGCACCAGCCCTTCTGCACCTTGGGACGAGGCTTGCTGTAAAGGGGTGAGATTTGTTTGGCCACAAAATCCCATATTTGCGCTGGCACCTTTATCCAGGAGTTTCCTAACCATTTCCCGATCTCCTTCTCTCACTGCGACATGTAGAGGCGCATAGTTCTCTTTGATTTTGGGGCCTTCAGTACACGCGCCCGCGCGGAGCAGTAGGTGAACTATTTCGTTTCTTATCGCTGAGTCTTCGATTTGGATAGCTTTCTGTAAAGCTGTGGTCCCTTCAGTGAGCTTTGGGTCGGTATTAACAGCTGCATCCGCATCAAGAAGCATCCGGACCCCTTCAGTGTTACCAGCCTCAACTGCTATCTGTAGAGCAAACCTTCCTTTCTCTTTGGCCGGTGGAGCATTTACATCTGCCCCTTCGCTGATCAGGATGCTCAAAACTTTTGTATCCGAATGATGAGCAGCAGCCTGAAGTGCTGTTCGACCAGAATAGATGCCAGCGGGGGCATGGACATCCGCTCCCTTCCGCAGTAAGATTTCCATGAGCCTTTCATTCCCGACCGTGGCACATATCTGGAGCGCGGTGTGGCCATACTTGCCCTTCGGCCTCGCATCGATTTGAGCTCCAGCGCTTAAAAGCATGCGGGTCATGGTGAAATTTTGTGCTCGGACAGCTGCTTGCAACGGGGTGAATACAGCCGGAAAATCCCAACGTTCCCAGTCGCAATCGTCAAGTTCCCAGTTTAGAACTCGGGGTGGGCATTTTCCCAAGCTGGCGTTGACAGCAGCACCTTCCTCTAACAAAAGCTGGACCGCTTCCCAATTCTCGTTTTCGGCCGCTATAAGAATGGCAGGCTTAAAGGATATTGGAAGGTCAGTACAAAGAAATTGCCCATCCCCGTCGAGGCCATCTTCCGATGTATAGTCTTCCTCCCCGCTGTCAAGATAATGATGATTTCGATTGTCACATCGGTAGCCTGGGCGAGTATCAATGTCCGCGTTTGCCCGCAGCAGAAGCTCGACGATACTGGCGTACGTTGAGTAACTGCACGCTATTTGTAGAGCTGTACCTTTCTTAGAGGTTGTAAAAGAGTTTGGATTCGCTCCCTTATCAAGAAGGTGACGCACCAACTCAAGTTTACCGTTCTTCACAGCCAGCTGGAGAGGGGTGAGCCGGGCGCAGTCTTGCGGCGGATTAACATAAGCTCCAAACTGAAGTAAAAGCTTCACAATGTCAAGCGGATCGATTTTTGAGCATGCAACGTGTAGTGGTGTCCTCCCATCAACTGCGAGGTTGGGGTCTGCACCGGCGTCCAGAAGCATCCTCACACACGCTAGGTTATTGTAGATAAGTGCTCGGTGAAGAGCAGTTGTTCGCATACCCTGCCCGCTAGGGGCGTCTAGGTCCGCTCCGGCCTCGATAAGGAATCGACAGATCTCAATGTCTCCCATGGCAGCTGCGCTAGCTAACAGATTACTCATGAATATCTCGATTGTCGTGGTTGTTGATTTTAAGAGCGCTTTTAGTCTTGACTGAGAACGACTCTTCGCGATAAGCAATACCAAGTTGTCTGTTGACCGCTGGGACATCAGGTTATTAGACGACAGATAGAGACAGAGATTCAGATAGTGAGACAGATTTTCTGGGTCGGGCGATTGAAATATGGCCTCGGCTCTTCTTGTCAAATCACTATTGACATCCCCTATTGTGATAGGTTCAAGAGCTGAAAGTAAATCGCCTTGAGTTTGACCACCGTGTATATGACCCTGATGTAAGAGACTCAGGCGAGTCTCTTCAACAACATCGCTGTTAATGGAGTCGGGACCGGATTGAGAATGACCATTCCTTTCCGCAGATATTGGCGCACCAGCAGGTGTTGATACAAGCCGACGACGTTCCGACGTAGAGCCCCCGAACTCGAAGGAGCCTGCAGGTAGATCTCCATTCGGTTGGGAATAGAACTCCGATAAAGGCAGTTCAGGGAGCTCTATCTGGAATGCAAGAGGGTCGCCCCCGGGATGTTGGAACAGAGTTGACGCTCCAGGATTCATCACATCCAAGCTCAGGTCCTGACACCAGTCCATCGCAATGAAGTTTGCGAAGTCGTCGGAAACAGAACCGTCTACTTCCGACCGGGGGGTACCCACAACTATCCCCTCGGGGGTTTGGGGGTCTGACATGACGAACGGATGAGCATATGGACTAGAGGCGTGGAAAGCAGGAAAGAGAGAGAAGGGGGGAGGAATACACACCGGCGCCTCCCATCCCCAAATACTGCGACGATAATGGAACATGACGAGATATTTCCTTCCTGACCTTCGGTTCAGGAACGAGTTTGCCGTCCATCCAAACCTGGCCGGGGTCTTTCCCATCTCGCTTTCGCTTCTCGCGACGATTCGCAACGAATTTCCACTCTTCATCAGTCGAATTCTTTTTGAACCCCCACTGTTTAAACTGCCGCGTGTACTGAGATACACTAAGGCAACACGGAGTCCTTAAACAGAGTCAAACAAGTTCCGGGGACATCACCAACTGACCTTCTGTAGAAACTGTGCCTCTGTGACATATAGCCCTGTATCTGTTCCGCAGTCCAACGCCGATCCAGCCACAAGGATTTCAGCTCGTCACGGTGACTCTGCCATTGAGCGTCTTTCTCCCTGGTTCGAGCCATTACCTTCTCTTTTGCTTTTCTGATGATTCCCTTGGAGGTTGGCTGTCCATGACGCCTTTATATCTTCTCCAGATCTTCCAAGGAGCTCGATAGCACTGGAGGAAAGAATTTTTTTTCATTCTGTATCCTCGTTGGGTCTTGCCAAAAGGTGCGGAATCTCTCTCTTTCTTTTTCTTGCCTTTTTCATCGAGCGCAGCCTCCTATTTCTAGCCTCGACAAATGACAATCGCCAACGTAGTGCCCCACTAACCCTTCTGCAGGGTTGGCTATTGGCTGAGACCATTATGGCGATTTTTCAGGGCTTTGCTTTTTCTTTTGCAGCTTCACCGCGAAGCCATAATTCTCGGAATCTTACTTTGTGGACTTTGTCGTCCTATTATTCCTTTCTCTCGCAAACTGATGTTGGGTTCCTGGCTATTTCCCAAGGAAGCACAACAGCAGTGATCGTCGCGACGAAGCGAAAGACTCGTGAGCTGTTGGGATGATTTAGTGCAGGGCTTGCGGAGGAGCAGATTGCGTCTTGAACTCATTGGCACCCTGAAAAGCAAAAATATCATGCGATTCACTGCCAAGAACCATATCCACTTGTAATTGCTCCTTTTGCACATTATCCCTGTGCCAGAGCGGCTGCTACCGGCGCTGTTGAATACCTAGATCTAACATGATATATATCATCTAAATTTCTGTCTAGTGACAGGCTTTCTCCAGTACACCGGTATCGCCTCAGCTCCCTTTACTGCCTTAGCTAGTGTGGTGGGAATGTTTTTTTCTTTCTCTCTAATGGCCTGCGTTGCAATAACCTAGGGCTCCGACCACCACCCGCTGGCTGGATGAGAAATAAAACAAGGAAAAGGGAGGTTATCTGATCCCATTTAGCATCAGTTATCAAATATGTATTGGGCACAACCTCACCATCATGAATATTCTGAAGAGTATTATGACCTTAGTTTATTTAATTTTGAGCCAGGGAAGAGGAAGAGTGTTGCTCCTAAAATGGCCATCTGAATCTCACGTCTACTCTCGTCCGGAAGAATCTCCGAAATCCGGATAGTAGCCTTATTCAGGAATATGCTCTCCGAGAGAGTCAGCGCCGATGAAATCCCGCCGATCTGACCAACCCCGATATACGCAACCGCTTGGGCCAGCTGCCGCGGGGACACCTTGACCTGGGCGACTGCGAACCCGGCTTGTGAGTAGAGACCGGCCCCGAACGCGGTGATCACGGAGTAGCCGAATATGTGGGCGGTGCTGGTTGTGGGTGTTATTGTGTAGAAGAGGGAGCTTCCTATGAGGGCTAGGATGGAGCCGAGGAGGTACCAGGGCATGTAGTAGCCGAGTTGAGCCATCAGTGCACCATTGAGCATGACTGCGAAGACGAGGACGAGAACCAAGGGGAGGAGATGGACCCCGCTGGCAAGGGCAGATTGATGTTTTGCGAATTGGAAGAGGGGCGGGAGGAAGTAGATGGACACCATAACGGGGGTTTGGGCGCTGGCCATCTGGACGAAGAGGATTTTCATTTCATACGAGTCCCGCAGGCTGGAGACGGGGAAGAGGCGGTTTTCGGGAGGTATGAAGACTGAAAAGGGTTGTTGGAGGATGAATAACAGCCAGAGAACCCCGGATGCAATGAAGAGGCCGATGATCTGCCCGCTGCTACAGAGGTAAAGGCTGCCGCCGAAGGAGATTGCCATGATTAGGGTTGTCATGGCGCCCGCACTGAGGGCGGTTCCGACAAGGTGGAGGGAGCGGGCGCGAGCTAGGAAGGCGGTTCCCGGGTGTGGGTCGGATCTGGGGATGATGAAAATGTAGACAGGGGCAGCAGCTCCGCCGATACACAGGTTAATGTAGAAAGACCAGCGCCAGGTTGCGGAGCTGTCAGCAAATGCACCCCCAATGATGGGGCCGAGAATGGTCCCAATGCCCCATGTCAAGCCAACGAATCCCATATACATCGGACACTGTGCCTCGCTCGTCAGTGCAGACACCATGTTGATCAACCCTAGGTATATGCCGATGCCACCGATGCCGCAGATAGCGCGCCCGACGATGAAAGCGTTCAGGGTTGGTGCGGCGCCACAAACAGCAGAGCCGACCGAAGATGACGACGCTCACTAAGGAGAGGGATTTGCTTTCCAGGTGACCATATATCTGGCCCCTGGTGGGAATTAGAGAAATTTAAATATCTGGAGTACTGGTGCTTTCACTTACCAGGGCAAGTCCGTAGCAATTCCCCCCAGGGTGAAGGAGACGGAGACCCAGGGCAGCTTTCAATTTCTCCCAGGGTATCGATGATATCAGGCTGGACATTGGCCACGATTGTATTATCTCGTGCAAAAAAAGGGGACGCAAGAAGTGCGGAAATCACCAGCAACCAAGCTATGGGTTTGAGTTGAGGTGCACTAGGGCTGCTCGTGGACTCCCCGTTGGTCTCAGGCTTGGCCTCGACCACGGTACTGGGCTCAGGTGCTGGCTATGATTTAGCGACATGAAATAGATGGGTGAATCCACAGTGAATTGACACGGTTCGAGTGCTTTTAAGTGCTTTTTAAGTCCCAGCAGGGTGTTGGTCAGATAATTTACTTTGTTGTCAGCACCATCTATGTTAGTCGAAGCAGCCAGTCAGACAGGACCAGAGCTCCACTACGAGGTATATAGTACCCACCGAGGTACTTGAAAGTATGAAGTATGTCACTAATTTTGGATCCTTGTTTTTGAAACGATGGGAGCAGTGAAGAGGATAGGGCCGAGGAAACAGTGGTTGCATAGAGGCCATTGATATTCATACCGTCCACGGCGTTGACACTGGCATTAATATAGTGCCCAGCCTTGTCCTCCGCTCTGCCATCCAGTACCCTTTCATCGCACCACTCAAATTCGCCTTCGGGTCGTCCGATTGCCGGCTGAACCTCCTTTGACCACTGGCTAGCGGGGAATACCTTTTTGATCATTTACAAAGAGAGCGGCGGTTTGACGTCAACAAGGCTAGATATTACACTGCGGAACTAGTCTGCATGCTGGAATATTTGCATGGCAAAAATATCATTCTCGGCTCTCTGGAGTCAGAGAATATTCTCCTGGATTCCTCTGGCCATGTCAGTCCACGCAAGCCTGGCCTTTTTGGTTTGGAATTGGGAGATGGAGATTGCATTTTGCCCGGCACCTCCCAATATCCAGCCCCCGAATCCCTTCTTCTTAACAACCGAAAGCCTTCCCAGGCAGGAAATTGGTGGGCTTTGGAAATCATCCTCTATGACATGTTGACGGGCATACCCCCTTTTTAAAAGGATAGTGGCGAACGGCGGCACAAGATCATCTACTAAGTCCCCGAGATACGTGAGATCTTCCATCAACCGCGAGGGATATTTTAACTAGCCTCCTTGATAAAGACCCCGCGCAACGCTTAGGTGCACATGAAGCCCCCGAGGTGAAAGCCCACCCGTTCTTCCACGATGTGAAGTGGGATGAATGTGTTCAGCAAAAATATGCAACTCCCTTCAAACCTCACGACGCTTTGGTGGCCTTCTGGCACGGATCTAATACATACCAACCCTCTGAACGCCCAGAAGGAGAGCAAGGAGAATTTGAAGGGGAGATGTACAGGCAGATAGGAACCGCTGAGTTCCTTAATGGCGACCAATACGCTCGGTCACTGACAAAAGAAAAGCAAAAGCAAAAGCAATGTTGCAGACAAAATGCTTCAGTCTCACTAAATTCCGGGGATAACGAGGGATGGGAGTTAACGTGGGAGCCAGCAGACCAAGAATTTTATTTTCAAGAATCGTTTCACTGACAAAACAGTCACGGCCAAACTCAAAGCTGCTATTCAAGACAAAATGTCACCGGCTGTTGAACATCCTAACGAGCGCCAGTAAGAGGAAGCACTCGCGGCTGCGTTGGAAGCTGGAGTGTTCTCTCAGCTCCTCAGATACAATATAAACCTGAATGTCCGGATCCTTGACTCTGACCAGGCGCCTGATGCCCTGGACAAAATACCTGTTACACCACTAGAATGGGCCCTAGAGCACGAATGGCTTGATCTTCTTAATATGTTTCTGGATAACAGCGCGGACGCGAACCTCTCCATCGTCGAGATAGCAATGAAGATGGGTTATCATGAGGTCCTCCGATTGCTCGTTGATGCCGGCGCAGATATCAATCTTGCACACCCGGTCTGGCCTCGAAAGGTCTGGCCGGCGCCGGGTCACAGCTGTCTGCCCGTACGAAGGGCTGTGTACATCGAGGTCAGGGCTGGCCTGGAGGTTGCGGTGGCAGGAAGAAAAGAGGGCAAGGCCGGCTAGATTTCAAACCGATGTAGTATACTATGAGCGCACTATCCACGAAGGAGTATTCAGAAATCCCACCTCGGTATCTTGTGAGATGTGATCTCTCATCGCTACACAGGCTACGGAGTTTTCTGGTGTGGTGTTTTAGCCATGTGACCTTGGCACTAAACTATTATAGGCATCACGTATCCAACACTGCCCCTCATTGTATTGTAGTTAAAAGTCAGAGAATCATCGAATATAGTCCACTGAATTGAGTCCTATCGTTAAAAGGCATCGCTCCTTAGTATGCTATGTATGTGTAGCTGATCTTCTTCATTCTGCCCTCCTTCCCCTGTGCAAATCATTCATGTATCTACTGAATCCTTGATCGAACAACTGAATACGATCCTTACTGCTTTATTGATTGATTCTGTCCTACTTAAACCTTTTTACCATAATGGATCATATCTCTGCTTCTTTCACATACTCTTCTTTGAACCCTGACAGAGTGGAAATTCGCCTTCTGACTATCGCACCTGACAAAAACGAAAGCCCAGTCAGATGTACTCTGCAAACTGTGTCACTAAACCGCCCGCCCCAATTCGAGGCGCTCTCCTATGTCTGGGGTACTGTCGTGGAAAAGGTCGAAATTTCTGTGGACAACATACCATTCCAGGTCACGACAAACCTTGAGGCTGCGCTGAAATGCCTCCGACATTCCAGAAAAAAACGCCTTATATGGATCGATTATGTTTGTATTGACCAGGGCAATGTCAAAGAAAAGAATACCCAACTTCCTCTAATGGGTCGAATTTATCGAGATGCTACCTCTGTCATTGCATGGCTCGGGCCGTTGACTCCCAATATGGAACAGACCATGTCAATGATCAACAGACGCAAGAGCGGCCTGGCCGGGATTCTCCAGGACGTACGACAGATGAAGCCGTCGTGGGGCCAGAAAAGTCGGCGAGGTTCAATTCTCTCTTTTTGCGACGCCGTTGAGGGCTTTCTAGAGATCGCTTCGGCGCCTTATTGGGGGCGTATTTGGACTTTCCAGGAGTACTATTTACCTGAAAAGCTTCCTGTGTGCATGTGCGGCAATCTTCCGTTCACTGTTCCCTCCTTGTTTGAACTTTGCATGCGCTTTTCTGATGTCCTTTCTGCCTACATCAAAGACCTTGATAAAATTGCTCCGCGCCAAGGCGACGCGGCCGACATCGAAAACCATAGGAAACTTCAGAGTCGCGTCAAGGAATCTTTACACCGTCTCGCCCAGTCAAACCCGATGAGTGATTTTGCTCATGATATAGTATCCGAGCGGAGACGCCCGTCATCCTTCGTGGATGCACTCGAGCTGACTGCCCAGCGTCAATGCTATGACCCCCTGGACCGCTTCTATGCTCTATACTCACTGGTTGCCGGAGTGGAGAAGAAATACCCTGTGAACTATGATAGTGAAGCGGACGAGGTTGCCATGCAAATAACTCTTTGGATTCTTGTATACGAGGGTGCAGATTTCGTGTTCAATATGTTTCACTTTTATGACGGTCCCCATGGAAACATCTTGGGCAGCCCCAGCCCTTCATGGGTGCCAAATTATCGGGACACAACATCCAGAAGCAAATTCGGATATAAGCAGCTCGACCAATCTCTCCAGGATTTTGAGCAAAGAGATTATATGACGAACCTATCACTCGCTCCATTCAAGTATATCCTACATTTCTGGGCTCGGCCGGTGGGTAGGACTCAAATCATCACCATATTCCCGAAGGAAACCGTGGAAATTGGTAGGGAACTTTGGCATTTACTCCGCAAGCCGGCCTCGACTTGGGGAAACGGTATTGACCAGGAAAACATGGCCGAACGATTAATCGGGGCCTTTCTTGCGAACACAGGGCTACCGCAGGCGTTCTCGATCGAAGATTACCTTAAAGCACTGGAACAACTTGTCAACCCTTCCTCTGATGAGCTTTCTGACTCTATCAAGATGTCATCTTGGGGGAAACAGCTGCTGCGGGATCTGCCATCACTCGCAGGAAGAACTGTCTTTCAGCTGATAGATTGTCCAATGGGTGGGTTCGGTATTGGAGTTGGGAACCTGCAGGATGGAGATCTATTGATTCTGTCGGGCAAAATGACGAATCCTATTGCCCTGCGAGACTCTGGATATTGGAACCCTATTGATGAAGATGTGGTACATTATAGGATGATTGGCAATGTGTTTGTTGAAGGCATTGCGGAAGATCAGAAAGAACTTCCTACGCCCCTCCTTGCCGAGATAAAGGGACGGCAATTTGAAGACTTTCACGTTGTGTAACTTGGCAGTGATTGCAGGGCGAGTCACATTTGAACACAGGTGTTTATCCGTCTCTACGTAGCAACACTACCAGCAAATAGAGTAGTCAACCCTACGTACGGTCAGTCGACTCGCCTGCTGATTGGTTTATAGGCCGTCCACCATCGCGCCTCCGCTGCGTTCCCCCGCCCAATGACCTGTGGCTCAACAGCAGGTCCAGAGGGCTGTATTGTTATCATATCGTATCGCATTGTATCTGGGGGAAGAAGAAGGGAAAGGTGGGAAAGAAGAAAGAAAAAGCAAATATGAGTTATGTCGCGTTCCACGGGTGCTGTAGCCTAACATAAGAGGCCTAGCCTGCCCAAGATACCAAGTTAACACCTACTATATTCTATATCAAATATACTTCGACAATTATCAGTACATACGACCACAGGGTGTGGAAAACAGGGCTTCCCGTCCGCTCAGCCGTACTTAAGCCACACGCCGGCTGGTTAGTAGTATGGTGGGTGACCACATGCGAATCCCAGCTGTTGTATGTTTTTTTATATTTTATACATGATGCCTGTCTTCTGTCCTTCACCCGAAGCCTTCGGAAGGCCCCCATTTTTCGAATCAGTATAATTCCAGAAAATATGCGAGGTGTGGGGAGCGTTTAGTCCCCAACCCAACCTATCTAGATGGGTTATTATGTTGGTGCAACGGCCAGCGCAGCCAGCAAGATGCCAAGGTTTTTCAGCAACATGACTTCAGTCTTGATTTAGGAAAAGTAAGGAAAGGTTCAAGTGTAAGATATTGATCTGTAAGAACCCTGATGTTTCGGCCCTTTATATCTTGCCGTGCTGGTTCAATAAGGACTAGTGTGTTGCAAGTCTCCTAGATTGCATTCCTTAAATACCAACGAGGTATTTACCAGTTGCAGGATATTTAGTACTTGTTTTTATTCAACCTAGGTGCGTCCAAAGTTGTCCAGTATCTTGGTTGACTATGCTTGGCTGTCTGTATGAGGACAAAGCAGGCATTAGCCCTAGTATAATCAAGTTTACTTGGCATTCGCCGAAGTATGCGGATCGCTATATGGCGTTTTGCTGCATTCCAGAAGCAGGGATGCGAGTAAAAGTGTATATGTCTATAGGAACGGACTATATTCTCGGGTTGGAATTCCAGGCATTCAATTAGTTCACAAAAAAATGAGACCTAACTACACCAAGGATCGGGGTATCCTTGTCGCTTCCTTTGCCCTGTAGAAGAGCCACTAGGCGGCCAAGCCTTGCTTTAACTTCAATATCCGGGACAATAAACAACGTCACAGAACATGTGTTGTCTTCTGGCGTTGAACAAGTCATCGCTACGAACTCAGAAAACTTCGAAACACGGACATTCTGCCAAGGCATTATTAGGTTTCGCTGCCATAATATACTGGAAGAATCAACATTTCTATCCACTGCCAGAGTTAATGATTAAGATAGACCACGTTGATGACCTTTCTGTGTGTGTCTAGGTAGGTGTATGTAGAGGCCGCAGTGCACTGGACAGAATGGGCTTGCAGAATGGAAAATATAGCCTGCATGCCAATTATTAGGTCTCACAAGGGCGATGCATTCCATCAACATTTTTAACTGGCTGTTTTTCTAACCTGGGCAGAGCATGCTCCTTGCTGAGCATAGTGATTTGAACATGTTAAACAATCCCAAGCCCTATAGCCCCCTGGCAAAAGATAGGCCATATTGAGATAAATTCCTATTCCCTTCCCATCTAAGTGCCGAACGGAACATTGGTCCATTCACACCTTACAAATGGAATTGCTGTACAGTGCTGGATGCAAGGATTACTTCCTTCCAAGCCTGGAAGGGGCAACAAACATGCCTTTTATTTGGATTGTGTGGTTCTAACAAGAGTCAGCAGTGTCTCAAGACTTCTGACATCTTTTCTTCTAATTATCTGTGCCATCCTGTATCGTTACATTGTCACCCCAACTCTACTTGCGAAAGTCTACGGACCACAATTCATCCACCTTCAACCTTCCCTACAGAAGAAGTTTCAGCTACAGCATATCGGACTGGTATTGAAGGTGATCTCACTTGTAGTCATATCACAACCTTTATTCTCAGTTCTCGTGCGGGGAGGACACTGGTCAGATCTCTACTACAATAATTCAAGCATCACTCATGGAGATGTGGGCTTCCTTGCAACCGCAATAGTTGCATCGTTATTTATTTTTCAACTCCTATGCGAGGAGAAAACGAAATTAATATACCTCGTACATCACATCTGCGGGATACTTTTTATTCAGGGGTATCAAGCCTGGAGTCTTAACCTTCCTGTAAACCGGCTGTCCCCTCTAATTTGGACCATATGTATGGCCAATATTTGTCTGCTATGGAGTAAGTCTCAAGGGCCCCTACATTACCAGGATACTGTATTGTAATCTTGCCAACAGCTTTTTTCTCCGATTTATACAGCGTCTTCACGACAGTCAATAACATATGGAGACTGTGTGGCTTCCCAGCTGGAATCGCACTTTGTCGGCTACACTTCTTCACCCTTTATATTACTTCAACAATCACCGCCCTTGAAGCCTTCACAATAGTATATTTGACCTTTCTGAGCAGGGATCAATTGCCTAACCCTTTCAAAATTGTCATAATTATGCTCCAGATGTTGTTCACCGGAACAAAGCCTGTAACTATTCAATCCTTTCATTCTATATACATGCGGCAAAGAGCAAACCATGCAGCATATAGTGCCAGGACGTACCCGTCTTTTTGCCCGCATCAGCAAGAAAAAGAGGCTTAAGTTCTAGGCAGTTCTGGTTTCAAGATTGCATCCCTATACTGCTGTAGAGAGGGATAAAATATCTGTTATTTAGATGAAGATTGGGTGTTCTGTATCTTATCTGAAGACTTGCGGTTTCATATACCAGATGAACATCAGATTGAATCAATATAAATCTATACAATCTACTCTATTTATAAAGCTCTTTCATTCAGCACAGAGGTGGGGCTGTGTCAGCACCTTCATTTGCAGCAAGATCAGCTACTTTGTTTTCCGGAATTTGTGCATGTCAAGACACCCAGCAAATCCGAACTGAGCCTTTCTCAGTATGCGGCAGACTTTCACGGAGTGACTGGATTGCGGCGAGCTCTTGGAAGGATTTACAGGCTGCTTGGGAAACCCCTTTGTTGGGCGAAAGGAGGCGCATGGCAACTCCAAGGTAAACGAGGAATATCCATAAATTGGTAGCGTAACGACCTGTAGATCTTGCTATAACTGCTTCGGCTTCTGCATGAAAGACCTCTTTGCCAGGACTGAGAAGGAAGAGCGGAGAAAGAGATATCCTGCTTGATATAGAGCAAAGCCACCACCTGATTGTCCGTTTGAAAGCTTGGAACCATCTGGAAAGCCATTTATATCCGTTCCTAGGATGATGTAATAGAATTCTGAAAAGTCTGCTGCTGCCTGATCTTGTGATCGGCCCATAGGGGCACCTATTCGGAGCTGGGCGTGTTTACAGACCTCTTGGGGGAGCCGACCGGGAGTTGATATGGTCGATCTGCTCTGATTTTGGAGCAAGGCAAGTCTAGAAAAGTGCTCGGCAGGGGTGCTTGACGCCCGGCAGCTATTCTCAAGATGGTGTCGTTATTGATCGGGAAATTTATCATTCATGATCCCAGGCGTCGAGAGTGGAATCTTGGCAAGGAGTTCGATGTATCACAAGCAGTAATGTTTAATGTATGAAAAAGATTGTCGGGAATGTCAATCTCGGTGCAGTATTTATGTAGGTAGGAAGATATGCGCGAGGAGGATGCAAGGGATTCAGTATTAGCCTTTCTCATTCCCAAGAGATTCAAATGTTTACAGATTAGCTCAACCCTAATAAGTAATAACTAGAGAAGGAGGATGGTTATATACAGACTGCCCTTCTCCATTCCCAATCCCCTCTCACAACTGCATCCCACGCCCGCGTACAGAATGCTCCTCAACAAGCTTGCCCCATTACTCGCCCTTGGGGCATGTCTCGATGTTGCCTTCTGTGCTCTAAACATCGATCAAACAGTCGCAAACATAAACGCAATCAAAGACAGCGCTCAGGAGGTCCACGACGCAATGCAAGCGTACAACGGCGGACTTAGGGAAGCCATACCTCTTGCGACGACGGTCCAAAGCTCCCAGAAAGTAACCCGTCGCGCCACAAAGGATTTGGATGCCAACTCGGAGCAATTCTCGGATGAGGAAACAAGAATGTCCCTGGATGCCTATAAGCAAATGACTCCTGTTGTGGTTGAGGCCTTGAATATGGCCGTTCAGAAGGTAAGACTTGCTTTCTTCATTTTGTGTATATCGTTGTGTTATGCTCTTCTAATACTTGGGCAGGCACCTGCACTGAGAGAGTCTGGCGTTGGGAGCGTCGCGCATGGCATGTTGAGCAGCCTCTATGATGAGAAGAATGATTTTGAGGAGGCGTACATCCGCAAGTTACCAAAGAATGGAAGACGTGCTATCTCGCCGCATGATGAGGAAGTTGACGCGGTGTTCAAGAAGGCGATTGCGAATCTGTCTTCCTAATCGTCATAACCCTGGGCTAAACGGGTTATTTGTAGACAAGGAGTTTGAAAGGTTTATATTGCTCGATCAATAAATTTGGTACAAGCCAAAATTAGGTTTTCGGAACATGCTAGGGTAGTTGGTCGTCTATTTAAGAGGATTCTGATATTAGGTAGTCATAATAAAGGTCTTTTTAAAAACCGACTGTGGTTTCCCGGGCCCTTGCTGGAGACTTTACAGAACAGAGTAGGGACATCACGCGCTTAGGTCATATACAAAGGTCCCTTGTGTAAGATATAACTTTTGCGTTTGCCTTGGCACTAGAGTACAGGGAAAACCCAGGGGTGAAAACCCGTACTAAGACTACAGACATGTTACATCCACCATTTCTCATCTGTTTGGCTCGGTCCGACGTCTGCTGCTGGAAGTGATGAATGTTAATCAATCTCGGCCCGGATTCCGTCTTTCAAGGATTAGTTTCATATCAGATGTGGAAGGCACTAGATGGTTAGTATTGTTCATCAGTGAGGTATCTATTCTGCTCAGGGAACGTGTACGTAGGTTCAAACATCATATGAAATGGTTTTTGGTTAGTCATGAAAAACGGTCGTTTGGATTGCGAATTTGATGTCCAATATAGCACATACCAACTATTTATTGCCTATTGGTAACCTTGCCTATCTGTAAGGCAAGAGCCACTCACGATCTGAGGTTTCATAGCAAGCTTAGTTTTCTCATCCTTGGGTGGAAACTGGTAAGTAACAGTTCAGAGCGTGCGGTCATTAGCTTTCTAACCCTAAAGCAGAGTTCCAGAAATTCATCTTACAGTTCGACGGCAAAAGTCTCCGTCAGGCCGCCGCACCACGAGAAAATACATAGTTCGTCATCAAACTTAATTCAACCACCACAACGTCAAAAACAATAATAAAAATCTGGAAAATACTGTTGAAAGGCTAAAGCATAAGCGATTCCAACAGTGCTTTTTACAAGTGCTCAATTTTTCGTATACCACCCCTTCGCGGTGATTACTGCCTCCACACGCCTCGGCATCGACTCCACCAACTGGTCAAAGTAATCTTGACCTATTGCCCCCATGCTTCTTCAATTACTCTAGTAAATCGTTCGCTGGTAGCATATTTATCTCCAATAAGGGATTCAAGGCCCGGATCAAGCGTGTGAATTGTTTCTTTGAGCCTAGCCTAGATATGGCGCTGATTGGCATACTTCATGTGGCTGGTATAATATATCTTGGAGCTTTTCTACTAGTTATGCCTGATCCTGCTTTTCTGACAGAAGTGGATGGCTTATACAAGCTTAACTCGATGTTAACCCAGAAGCAGGGTAGCTGCCGGCGTGCGATCCACATACAAGATGGACTAGACAGTCAACTATCCTGGATAGCTTAGTGTATTTTATCAGGATATCAACGGCGTACATCCTGCGTGAACCTCTTAGGTGGCGGTAACGTAGCAGTTGACAGTAAGTGAGGAGTCTCATACATGCTAGCTAATCGTAAGTCTCGAATTAAGTGCTCTAGCCTGACGGATAACAACATACAAATGAGAAGATTTGGCGGGCTGTTAGGGGTTCTACCAGGTAATGGTAACGAGAAGCATACAGCCTGAAGATGAATATGGTTTGGCCCACGGGCAATTTGCGAGGCAAGGCGAGCTTACAATCTGAATATCCTGTTAGAACAGCGTGAACACGCCAACTCGGAGTTGTCGACACACAGCCTGGGGTTGTGTTAGCCCCAGGTACAGGTATAACATGGTGCCGCACCATATGGGGGTTTTAATTAGTTACAGGAAGAGACTCTAGGGCAGGAGACTTTCCATACCGCCCAGAAACACCAGGTCAAAATATTTCGATATTTCATGGAATCGGATTCCTCACATCCTAAACGCACGTTAGTAGGCGGCCATTTATTATTTATCTCACGAATTTCTGCTCGCACATATGACCTGTTATCCCTAGCAGCTGACGAATTCGGTCATTGTTGATGTTGTTCACTTACGAACTGAAATTGTTTAGAATTAGTTAAGCATAGTGCTACTAGTTCAAAGTTATGCACGCCCAGGCTAGAGTTGTCAGATTCTGTGTTCTTCATCTACGAGGATGGTTCATACACCCTGAATACTGGAGTCAGTATGCGGGAAATTGCAGTAAATTGGCCCGAGGCCATGGAGTAGGTCCTACTAGTCATATACCGCTTCTAGATATTTTCTCGTCCAGCAATAGGGAGTGGAGTGGCCAGGCCGAGCCCAATCAAGGGAAAATGAAGACAAAAAGCTGCATGGTGCGATGGAGACACAAAAAGTCCGTCCAGTACCGAAAGACAATGGATGCACAGGAAAACGAGACAAAACAACACATTAAGCTACACTGAGGTTTTATATGGCGTAAAAGTAGATCTCTTTGTTGACAATTGCCATCTTCCACCCATATTCGCCTTCAATCGAGGCGGAAGTGCCTACATTCTCGCAATCGTCAGATATCGTGTTGGTCACGCGCATGGGATGAGGAGCAATCACGGATCTTACAATTCTAAAGGGAGAGTATGATCATCACAACCATATTTTTGATAAACAATCCGGCGACTAGTTCAATATCAGTAAGGGAGAAAAGGTAGCTGAAACGAGGAAGACAAGATGAGAGACATGCCTACTACAATATGGCAGATTAATTGCTATCGTAACCAAGTGTATGAACGCACTTCTAAAGAGCGGACAACAAGACGAGACCCGAGACCTATGTCTTCACAGACATAAGGTGGTCGGTGAAATGGGAGATTAGCAGTATTCCCTCGTCCAAGGTGAAGCCTGGACCACCTTTGGCAAGGGACTTGGGGAACCATGATCCACTGATAACCCTCCTCACCAGCGGGGTGCCTTGGATATCATCCCTTACTAAGCCTGCGTTATTTGGTGGCTGAGCATCAGGAATGAATAACAGCAAGGGTCAAGCAAGGATACTCCCAGACCAACCGAATTTTAGGTGGCCGTCTGGTAGCCGAATGAAACAGCTGGAAGGGATGCACAATTCCATCCCTAGTCGCGTGCCTCTCTCGCCAGGGATTTGAAAATGATTGGTTGCATGCTGCCAACAGGTTTTTAAGATCCGCTTGTTAGTTATTGTGTCAATGGCAGTTACTGTCCAGGAGAAGATACTTCAATAATTGCTGTAACTCGGGGCTTGGCTAGGTTGACTGCGCTGTAAACACACGCAAAGAGATCATTGAACACAAAAAGTCCTACATAGGATACGAATCTGTGATAGGTGTATTGAATATGATCCAACCTGGTTGTCGGGAAAGTGGAAATGTGGTAAGTATGACAATATGGCATCTATCAGACATATACTGAATAGAGATCCTTTGCAATTAGGGCAGTATTCGCTGCGAACCGACCGATCTCAGTACTGGCCTGCAGCCCATCGCGATAGTCGGGATGGGAATGCGACTTCCTGGGGGAGTCCACACGGCCGAAGAATTCTGGGACCTGCTCATCAGCAAAAAAGACTGTTCATCCGAAGTTCCGAAGAGTCGTTATAATGTCGATGCTTTCTATGATCCGGACAGACCTCAGTCGGTGCGGACACGGCGTGGTTATTTCCTCGACGACAGTTGTTTAGGCAACGCAGACACTGCTTTCTTCCAGCAAATCCCTGGATTCGGGGCCAGTGAGCTTGATCCCCAGCAGATGATGCTGATGGAAGTCGTCTGGGAGTGCATGGAGAATGCTGGTCAGACCGAGTGGCGTGGGAAGGACATAGGGTGTTACGTGGGAGTTTTTGGGGAGGACTGGCACGAACTGACAGCGAAAGAGTCACAGGCAGTCTCGAGAGTCCATGCCTTTGCTAATGGAGGCTTTGCGCTGGCGAATCGTGTATCCTACGTGTTTGACCTGAAGGGACCGAGGTATTACTCCTGGCTAGAATGGGAGATACCCGTACTGACAGTCGGATAGTGTAACAGTTATGACTGCCTGCTCGTCATCCCTGATGGCACTGCACGAAGCCTGTCAAGCGCTTAGCCAAGGAAACTGTTCTTCGGCAATCGTCTGTGGGACAAATATGTTATTGACACCATCCATGACCGTAACCATGTCGGAGAACATGGTTCTGTCTCCGGATGGATACTGTAAAGCCTTCGATGCTAATGCGAATGGCTATGCCCGAGGAGAGGCAGTCAATGCGGTGTACATAAAAACCTTGCAGCAAGCCTTGTCTGACGGCGACAACATCCGTGCAGTGATTCGAGGCACCTCCGCGAACTATGATGGAAGAACAGACAAAATATTTGCGCCGGACATCGATAGTCAAGAACGTCTCATTAGACAGGCATATCGACAGGCCCGGATCGACGATATTGGACAGACTGCCTTTGTTGAGTGCCACGGTACGGGCACGAAAGTTGGGGATCTCGTCGAGGCAACGGCTGTCGCTCGCATCTTCCGCCCCCACGGAGTATATATCGGATCAGTATGTTCACGGCGGAACCCTCCATGCTGGGGGTCATAGCTAACATATCCCTATATGTTAAACCCAACATCGGACATGGCGAGGGAGCTTCAGGCTTGACGGGCTTCATCAAGGCGGTTCTGGCTTTGGAGCACCGCATGATTCCGCCGAATATGCACTTTACGAACCCCAACCCGAAAAGTAGGCAGCATGCGTATGTGTTTATTTTCCATCAAGCTGACCCATGCTAGTCCCATTCAAAGAGGCGGGCTTGCAAGTACCCACTGAGCCTATCCCGTGGCCTGCGAATCGCAAATATCGAGTTAGTGTCAATTGTTTTGGTATTGGCGGATCGAATGTGCATGTAAGCGATGATATTGGAATGGGGTGGTGCTATGCTTATTCACTTGCAGGTTATCGTAGAATCGCTTGAATCTCCTGTCCTTAGTGGGAAAGCCCTGCACCGAAAGGAGTTGAGTCCCCGAATCCTTTTTCTATCAGCCCAGAGCAAACCAGCGCTTGAAACACGTCGGAAGATCGTCCAAAAATATGTTGAGAACTGGCCAGACCGAGTCAGCGATCTGGGTTATACTCTCGCTGTTCGACGAGATCACCTCTCACATCGCGCTTTTCTGATTACTGGTGCCGAAACCACAGAAGTGTGCGAACACAGAGGTCCATCAACGACAGGTGACCCGAATGTGGTATTCCTGCTCACCGGACAAGGCTCGGCATGGCAGGGAATGGGCCGTGAATTAATGGAGAGATTCCCAGCATTCACGCAAGATATTAGGCTCATGGATCGGACTTTGCAGGAAATGGATTCTCCCCCTGGCTGGGGCATTGAAGGTGGGCGTCTGCACTAAGCTAAGTCTAGATGAAGCAAACTGAGACAAGAAACAGATACGCTCAGACACTCAACAAACTCTGAGCAGTGTTGGAACCCAGAGTACTCACAAACTCTCACCGCTGCTATACAGCTCAGCCTGGTCAACATGCTCCGAAGCTGGGGCATTCAACCCGGATCTGTAATAGGACATTCGAGCGGCGAGGTAGTGGCCGCGTACGCCGCCAACGCAGTGTCGATGCGGACTGCAATAACCATCGCGCATCTGCGAGGGCGGTGCGTCCAGGCTAATGCTCCTACAGGTGGCATGGTTGTCCTTGGACTTAATGCAGCAACTGTCCGGCCGTATCTCGTCGGTAATGTGGTAATTTCTTGCGAGAATAGCCCTGAGAGCGTGAACATATCAGGTAGCAGAGAGGAATTGGACATGGTCACCGACAGAATCAGATCCGACATACCAGACGCGTTTATAAGAGATCTACCTGTCCAAGTTGCGTATCATTCGCGTGCGTCTCCTGACTTATAGTTCTGGTCGCTTGAGACTGACATATCCACAGCGGACATGCAACGTACGGGCGAAGCTTTTAAATCCAGCATCACACCGTATATTTCCCACAATGACTCAATGCTGCCAATGTATTCGACTGTTACCTCCGGCCTCATATCAAGTCCAACCCAGCTTGATGCTGCATATTGGCAGAGAAATCTCGAGTCTCCGGTTCTTTTCGCAGCGGCCGTCCAAACGCTGCTTTCAAAACAAACGGAGAGTACCAATTTGTTTGTGGAGATAGGGCCTCATGCTTCGCTCGCTGGGTCTTTGCGCGAGATCTTTAGAGACGCTTCCGCGAAAAACCACTACATACATACGCTGGTCAAAGATAAACCACAGATATCATCCTTGTTCAGGGCAGTGGGCGAGCTGTTTCTGCACCACTACCCCATCAATTTCCAAGCACTCATTCCAAAAGGACAAGTCCTGTGTGACATACCCGTCTATCCTTGGGATCGGAAAAGCGTTGGCTGGAATGAGAGTCGGCTTAGTCAAAATTGGAGATTCCGACGACACCGCCATCATGAGCTATTGGGGTCCCGAACTCTGGAAGCAAGCGATCTAGAACCTGCGTGGAGGAACTTATTGACGGTGCAAAACGTGAACTGGCTGAATGATCATAGGGTTCTAGGTGAGATAGTCTTTCCCTGTGCGGCATACATTGCCATGATCGTCGAGGCAGTTCGTCAACTTTTCGACACAAGCAAATGCATTGTCCAGAATCTATTCATCCGGGCCCCTCTTATCTTGCAGCCTTCTGACAGTGTTGAGCTCGTCACTACCGCGAAACCAGTGGGAATCAGCGATCGAGTCGAGTCAGCCTGGTACGAATTCAGCATATCATCCTATGTAGGAACATCGTGGACAAGACATGCAGTTGGACAGGCGAAGGCGTGGACTTACGGGGCAGTAGATCCCCGTACGATACGCCCATTCCCCAGATCAGTCTCGTCCGTTTCCTGGTATAACGCATTGGCGAACGCTGGGCTGGAATATGGCCCTCGGTTTCAAGGCCTGGAAGATATCACGGCAGATCCATTGAGTTTCACGGCGAATGCCACTTTGCAATCGTCAAGTCGGATTATCTATCCCACAACCATCGATCAGTGTTTGCAATTAATCAGCGTCGCTGCTTGTAGAGGCAGAGCCTTACAGCTAGACCGACTCTATCTACCAGTATCGATCGCCGAGATCATGGTTGGCCCAAGCCAGCCGCTGATGAAAGCCGAAGCCTGGGGAACGGTTCTGAGCGGGAACCAGGGTCAGGCTTCTGTTATGTTGGTTGCCGACGGCAATTATGTCCTATCAATGCGTGACATAACTCTAGTCGAGTTCGCAAATACCAAGGTGAAAGATGGTCGTGGTGCCCCCTTGGCCTCGTATGGAGTGTGGAAGCCTGATATCGATCTTATTTCCAGCGAGAAACTTTTCTGTCAACCCCAAGGGCGGGAAGACGAGCTGAGTTTGGTAAACAGTCTGTCTGCACTTTCTGTTATCCAGATTTGCCGACTCATTGCCGACATAGAGCCGGTCTCTGAACCGCTGAGGGACTATAAGACGTGGATCCAAAAGCAATCTAGGCTTCCCGAAGCGGGCAAATGGGTCACCTCCGACGACAGTTCGCTGTCCGCGGAGAGAGAAAAGTTGGATGCAATTCTGAAGAGCAAGAAGCTAGAGTGCTTCTCACGGGCAAGCGAGCACGTTCTGAACTCGACTTTGGACGTTTTTCGAGGGGGTTGCCCGGTTGATTCCCAATCTGGAACTTTTCAGGAAATAGAGGACCGGGTCACGACAGTCTGCAGCTTGAAAAAGTGGTTTTCTCTCCTCGGTCACTCCAACCCAGCTATGAGGGTTCTTGAGATAGGTGCAGAACAAGTGTCCTTCTCCTCCCATGTCCTTCAGTCTCTCACCTCCGCGGAAGAGCATTTATACTCACACTATTCACTGACCGGAGGGAATGGGATCGATTCTACCGCCAAAGAACGGCTCAAGGACTTCAAACGGGTGGAATTTAAAAAATTAGATATAAATAGCGATCCCATCGACCAGGGCTTTGGAGAGTCTAGTTATGATCTGGTCATTGCTTCAGATGTAGGCCCTGCCGCTTTTTCTGTATGATACCGTACTGACTGTGACTTCGCAGCTTAGTTCCCATGTCGGTACCCCAAAAACCGCTTTGCAGCATATTAAAAAGCTCCTTGCGCCACATGGGAGGCTATTACTTCGTGAACAATGCTACAGTGAGCGACTCCCCTATCAGTTCCCTTATGTACGCGTACTAGGCTAACCTCTGGGCAAGACTCGATGATGAGATATATGTATATTCCGGTACGTAAATCCTAGAATGGGAAGAGTGATTGTCTAACACGCTCTAGCGATTATCGTCCCAAAAATGTGCAGAAGCAGTGAACGGCAGATGCATGTCCCTCGACGATTGGGATAACGCCCTGCGAGCGGCCGGCTTCGAGGGCATTCAGGCCGATGACAGAAACGCCCCTTACCCTTTATACTGCCACATAATCAGCCGAGCTCGAGAAAAGTATAATCCGGAAAAGACGCAGTGTTACCTTCTTTGTCTCTCCAAAACTCCAACAGACCCTTGGATCAACGAGGTTGAAGCAGTGCTCGCCCGGAAAGGATGTCAAATCAGACGCTGCACGTTGAGAGAAGACATTCCTCAAGACGAGTGTGTGATCTCCCTCCTGGATTGTGGGGGCCCATTCTTTAATAATATCAGCGAACATGATTGGAAATCTTTCCAATCTTTCATTGGTCCTATGCGTCGCCTTTTGTGGGCTACACCGAGCGTTGAACTCAGCTGTTCCAATCCTGATTTCGCCTTGGTTTTGGGGGTATCCCGAACAGCGCGACAGGAGCAGAGGATGCATTTTGGGACCTTCCAAGTTGACAGTTACGACAACGTAGCAGCCGACGCACTCGCAGCAGCCGCTTCAAAGTTCTTCCAACAAACAGCTTCAACATCAAGCGCGACTGATGTAGATTACGAGTTCTCGCTACGCAAAGGAGTTGTGTGCGTCCCCCGTATGCACTGGACCTCACTTGATGATCAGCTTCTACGGCAGCCAAATCCCGAGGCGCCTATCAAACTAGACATGGACTTGCCTGGAACGGTGAACTCTCTTCTGTGGTCGGAGGACCCGCCTGGACCACTTGGGCCACACGACGTATCTATCGATATTAAGTATGTAGGGTTGAACTTCAGGGTACGTAGGCAGCAACCGTTACAGAGCCGCACTGACCTGAATAGGATATCATGGTTGCATTAGGTGTAATGGGAAACAAGTCCGAATTCGGTATGGAAGCGAGTGCGGTTGTCCAGAAATGCGGTGACAATGTGCAACAACTCAAGCCTGGGGATAGAGTAATTGTGACACAACGAGGACTATTATGCACCACAAAGGTAGTCCCAGCCGCTCAATGTGCGATTATTCCAGACTCTCTCGAGCTTCAAGACGCTGCCTCGATGGGTGTGGTGTATACAACAGCGCTGTATTGTCTTCTTGATATTGCCCGGCTTGAGAAGGGCCAGTCCGTTTTGATCCATGCTGCTTGTGGAGGCGTTGGCCTTGCTGCGATCCAGGTGTGTCAGATGATCGGGGCCGAGATATACGCCACGGTGGGAAATGAGGAAAAGAGGGTATATTTAAGAGAGAAGGTTGGGATCTCTGGAGACCATATCTTCAGCTCCCGGAATGACTCCTTCCTTTCTGGCCTAATGCACCAGACAAAAGGACGTGGCGTGGATGTTGTTCTCAACTCTTTGACTGGTGAACTTCTCCATGCATCATGGAAGTGTGTCGCCGAGTTTGGTAAAATGATAGAAATCGGCAAGCGAGATTTTCTGGAGCATGGAAATCTTCCTCTAGAAGCATTTGGTGGAAATCGGATGTTCGTCGGTGTCGACCTGATTAGGATATTGGAGGAGAAGCCTAAGGTGGCTAGAAGGTATGTCCTTGTCCAAAGTGTGGATCACGGCTGACGCTATTTAAGGCTTGTCAATCAACTTTTAGATTTATACCAACAAGGGAGGATCACTCCCATTCGGCCGCTCGAGGTTGTCGCTGCATCGCAGCTGGGGGATTCCTTTCGCCGGATGCAACAAGGAACCCATATGGGCAAGATCGTGGCAAAAATGCCTGAGAGCCACCGAGACGTCCTTGTTGCGAAGTCTCCCTTGCACCTTCGTCTCTCCCCCGATTTGTCATATATGCTGATTGGGGGTCTGGGTGGTGTTGGACGGGCACTGGCAACATGGATGGTTGAACGTGGCGCTCGACACTTGGTATTCCTTTCAAGGGGCGCGGGTGCTTCCGCAGATGACCAGTGTTTTGTCCGCGAGCTGGAGATGCAAGGATGCAATACTATGCTCATGAAAGGGGATGTGACGAGGTTGGTTGATATTACGGCTGCCATTAAGCGATGTCCTCTGCCGGTTGGTGGTGTACTGCAATTATCCATGGTCATCAAGGTACGCAGCATTTCTTCTCCTCTATACATAGTTGCTAACCTTCCAGGACCAATTCATCCCGGACATGACATACAAGAACTGGCAAGATGGTCTGGCGGCCAAAGTAACCGGCACATGGAACCTCCATCACGCACTACAAGGGAACGACACACATTTACAGTTCTTTGTCGTCTGTGGTTCCATAACCGGTGTCATGGGCAATGCAGGGCAGGTCAACTACTGCTCAGGAAACGCATTTGTTTCATCATTTGTACAATACCGACTGCAGAAGGGCCTTCCTGCTTCGGTGGTCAACTTGGGAGGAGTCAATGATATGGGATTCCTTGCGTCGCAAGATACAAAACTACGAAACAAAATGCGCGCGGCGTCTGTCCGCCTTCTGAAAGAACAGGAGGTCCTTGATGCATTTGAGATCGCTATGTCTCAGTCGCGGCCCAGACCAACATCTTCATCGTCGGGCTCGAGTCTTGCAAATAATCTTATCGTCGGAATGAGCAATACGAGGTCCCTGGCCGATCCATCCGTCCGCCCACTCTGGGGCAACGACGCCCGGTTCCGCGCCTACGCCAACCTCGACATCAACAGAGAGTCCTCCGAGCACTCTCCGGAAGCGGGATCAAATCTCCGACGTCGACTGGCTGCCATCCGGGAACAGCCAACGTTGCTAGACAACGAGGCCATGGGAGATCAGCTAGCGACGGACTTTGCTAAGGTTATCCAGGAGTACTCAATCTTTGCACAGGGCCTATCCCACGAGCAGGTAGCGAAAATCCCTTTCGACTCTTTAATGACGGTTGAGATCCGGAATTGGTCTGTCCGGTATTTCAATCTCGACTTGTCTTTGGTCAGCATTGCGAAAGCGGGCACAATTGAGGGACTGGCGAGATTCGTGATGTCTACAATGCGCTCTCAGTATTCAGGTGCTGTGACACTTTCTAAGGACGACATGGAGGGAGGTTCTACGAATTGAGTATAGTTTCCGTAAAAGCGTTTCTTCCTGGAGGTTTAGATACTATCACTTACGGATTTCGCTTCAATAATTTTGTTAGCATCTTCTCTAATACTGGACGGTCAAGAAGCTTGAATGTATTTTGCTATATCTGAAAGTGACTTCATTCCCATAACGCGCAGGCACATGGTTTCCCCTTCTAGGGGAATGTACGAGGAGAGATGACAATAACAATAGCTACTTTCTAAAGCAGGGATCACCTCCCTGCACGGTACGAATTGGCCCATACTCTTGCTCACCATGCTTATACACCATCTTCTCCGCTGCACCTATTCGCTTCTTATCATTTCCTTCTCCCCGATTCTCTCTCACAATCCTCCAACCCCTTCTAAACGTCGTGAACAACGCCCTCCCAGTCGCCAAATACCGGAACTCTTGGTTCGGAGCCAACGGACGACTACGTAATAATCGGCGGAGGCACAGCAGGTAATACCCTAGCCACCCGCCTCGCCGGAGCCAGACACTCAGTCGCAATCATCGAAGCCGGTGGATTATGGAATCCATCACTTGCTACGGCTCCTGCGGCATATACCGCGACTGCCGGGAGAGGTCTAGATGCGGGCGATTTGGGGGTTGTGACTACGTCGCAGAGCGGTGCTGAAGATCGGGAGGTGCATTATATGCAGGAGAGGTGTTTGGGTGGGTCGTGTATTATGTTACCTCTCTACGTTTCTTCGCTGGAAGTCGATTAAATGTAGTTCAAGGTCAGCAATCAATGCTATCGTATACCAGACATACGTGTAGGCGACTTAATATATCTTACCTGAACGGGGAGTAATATGACGAATAGAGAGACTCGAAAGCTGCGTTTGAGAAATGGGCCACGCTCATCGGGGATGAGCGTTGTACCTGGGACGATTTGCTGCCATATTTCATGAAATCAGTTGAATTTAAACTACCGGACGCAACAAAACAGTTTGAGGCTGAATCAACAGGCCACCATCCGTCATCGAATAATACGCCAGTCCTGTTGATAATTGCGTATCCCCGCGCACGACGGTTCTGATTCAATGGAAGAGGCATATTATCATCACATTTCAGGAATAGTTGACGTCCTAAAAGGCTAACATGCTCCAGTGGCACTGGGAGCCCAGAATCCTCTATGCCCTGCACCACTGTAGTAAGTAGGTATGAATCCTGCTTGATATTGCGCTGGTGTGAATTAGCGAAGAAGCTGTATAGAAGGAGAGAACCAGTACCATGAGTTTAATTAGTGTGTTATAGTAATTCAATCGACATGCGTGAAAAAATGTGCGGCACAGCAAGCCCTAATTGTATACCAGGAAATGCCAGAATCATGTGGGGAGATGTTGGGGATCACTTGTGCGAAAAAAAAACAGGCTGTTATTTGAAGTCGCGCCCCCGCAAAAAGGTTGGTGTGGATGTGAAGGTCTGTTGGTATCCACGCTATCGTGACCCAACGGGTGTACTTGGATTCCAAGAGGTTGACATATTCATCATGCATTCGGCAAGGTTCGGACAATAGCTCATCAATTAGCTCGCTGATAAAGCTGAGGTCAGGCTCGTTTCCGGTAAGTACCGTGGTGACTGCTTCGCTGATCAAGGGGTTCATGCTCTGTAGATACTTCTCTAGGTTAGCAGGGTATATAAATAATGGAAAGGATCATACTTCAAGAGTATTCCAGCGGCACGCCTTATCAAGTCTTAAAAAGATTTTCTGTGCTTTTACAAGGTCTTGTTCAAGATAATCAAGAAGAAGATGAGGACCAGTGAAGTTTGGATCCCACAAGGTGAACGGGACCACAATGATGATTGTGTCACCTAACACGTAGAGCTCTTTAACAATATGCTGCTCGAAAGACCCAAGGAGTGCCTGCCGCCAGTCATAATACGGATTTAGGTCCATAGTTTGAAGAAAGGGAGAGGATGATTAAAAAAAAAAAGAAAGCTCAGAGCATGAGGGCTTGAGGACGGAGATCACAGAGTAATATAACAAGGTCTGCTGTTACGGCCAAAATTTTGCTCAGCTGAGAAGTATCAGGTTTAACAAGCGCATTTATAATCAGTCCCTACACCCTTTCCTCCACTCAGATCTTGAAGGGGCTTGTAATGCGAGTAGTAAAGTGAGGGCTGGAAGTGGCAAAGACCGCCCTGCATGGGGAAGCGCTGTATGCGCCACGTGAATCCTTTATAGTACCTAGACCTATATAGCAGGAAAAGCAATGTTCGTAGGGAATGGCTGGAGAGCAGGCCAACCAGCAAAAATAGCTAACTCACCACGCTGACGACCTCCACGGTGTACCGGTGCTCGAGCGAAGTATTGTTCTGGATCAGACGCGGGCGTCCGAACACGACGAGGACGTTACGGAAGGCCTGGGCTCGAGGCAGATCAGGGTCTACCATGAAACGCACCCGCAACCTCCTGTCGGATTATATTCTTACTATCCTTAGTAAACTACCTCTAGTATAATTGGGCGACTTACTGTGTTCTCAAAGACCCATCATTCCAGGACAAAACACTCAGTCTCAACAAGATATTTGCCTGCTCAAATAGAATTTATAAGACAGTTCAGGATATCTGGCAGAGTTGGCTCCGGGCTTTTGGGGAGTCAGCCAAGAATACCCTGGCTTATAATCACATTGCCTTGATTATTTTGCTGGATTCTAATAGCTATAAACATGAAACTTTATTAGATAAACCATGCAGCAGACTCTTCACCACTATTCTTAGCAATATTAATTATGATGGGATTATTGCACTTGTAATAAGATATTATATTAATAGAAATATTTACCTGACTTTGGCATTGATAGAATATATAAGTCAGACCTGGACTTACAGACGACATAGTCACAGGAACCTGAGCATTACTTTAGAGATGTTAGAAATATCTCTGTAAATCAAGCTAAAATATACTGAGATTCTAGTAGTACATTCTCTCTGTATAACATTGTATAGAAAGCCAGGAGTTGGACATGTTAATTATTGAATTTATCAAGTTTCATCTCCAACCACGAAATACAGCTCATCTCCCAGTTTTGAGCTTTGAGGTTGTCAGACAAATAAGTAACAATATCCCTGCAAGTTAATATGAATATAGCATAAAGCATCACTCTTGCCGGGCGCATGAGGGATTTGATAGGCAGCTAAGCTAGTTAGAGATGTCATGCAGAGAATATGGCTGACACTCACATCATATATTGGTGAAGGCCATGGCATTTTAGCTAGTCTTTAAGGCCCAAATATATAGGCTCAGGAGAGATTAATTATACCAAGTGTATTGTTTGTTGGAGTAGGAGGAGAATCAGAGATACTTATAATGATCATGAAGCTATCACTAAAGGCTGTGCAGGGTTGACTAGATAGTTTTCCTTATATCCACAGCCACTTTAATATCAGTTCCCTCCGGCGCCAGTAACCGCTGAAACAGATGAGCGGGTCCTGTATCCAGAGGCACATCGCAGTGTTGAGGGATGCATGAGGGAGAAGTGGTGCAAAGGAGGTAGCATGGATGGCCAGGCCAAGCCATGCTATCTCTAAGTCAGTTTGTTTCGCCGTCTGTGGGTGAGATAGTATCAATGCTACATGCATTGATTCTCCTGTTACGTAGATCCAAGCGCAAAATATTTACATTGCGCATTACTTCGGTCCCAAATAATCTTGGGTCCTCAGAAGTGGTTCACAATATCAGAGGCATGCTATACTCGTATGTTAATAAGCTTATACCTGGGTTTATCTACTGTGTCTAAGAACATTAGATATCTGATAAAGATATAACAAGCTCATGTCAACCAAAGCCTGCCCCCCAAGATTCCAGATTTCAGTCACATATTCTATTCTCTGCTTGAGATTGTTGAGAATGTCCATGATCATATTAATTCCAGCCTATTGGCCTAGGATCTGGATCTGTTGTACCACTGAATATCTGTCCTGGATCCTCTTGTAGAGGTTCTGGATCTGTTGTACCACTAGCTATCTGCTATGGAGCTGCTTGTAGAGGCTTTCAAGTTGCTCAGCCTTGAGATCCATACTCTTGAAAGCATCTTGTCCTTCCTCTCTAATGCAATGCACCTCTGGCCATGTCTAACAGAGATTTTCAACATCTGCATTCTTCTTGCTGAGTTAAACAACTATTAGTTTGAGCAGGTCTTTGCACCAAATAACGTGTTCCAGAACACAAATCACCCACCATGCTGACCCGAAGTCATAGCAGACACCTAGGCTGCATAGCTCTGAGTATAGGGATTTATTTCTTGCTATATCAGCATTCCATGCCTGTCTTCATCTTAGCTACACATCTTTAGAGCAGCATTTAACTTACATTGTTATCAAAAAACCCGTTCTTCCTGTACCGGTCCATAGCAGTTCAGATAAGACAGGATTGGTCAAGGAGGGAAGTCTAGGAGACCAGGCAGCATAAAATTAAACAACAATATAAACATCTTCATCAAGCTCAATTTTAGGACATCTTCAGCAAGTTGTGTGAGGATGCAGCGCCCTTATATACAGCATTCAAGCTATGTAAATCACAAAAGACCGTTCAAGACCTGACCATGAGCTAACCTGTGTTCGGCCGGCTTAATTCCTTATCAAGAAAACCTTCAAAGAACAAGTCCAACCTGCCCAGGAGATTTTCAATTTTAGTTATAAATTCCTTCCTTATCAAACGCTCCAAACGCTGTACTGTAAAATGGGAATACTGGCTATACATTCGATTTATCTCCTGCTGGTAAGGGAATGGCGTCTGTGTCCGAAATATGCACTTAAAGGAAGATGCATCAATACTCCAGGTGTTAACCCAGGTAATATCCCAGGCGAGAAGAGTCAGGATAAGGAGGTCGGGATCGGGAAGCCGGCACATCACACAATAATTATGCTCGCTGAGGTGGATAGGGTCCAACAGAGCCACCACATCGCTCTGGCAAAAATCATTGAAACCTTTGAGAGCTGGCTGGGCGCAAGATTCAAGGGTAGCTCTAGGTTAAAAACTGCCTGCCATGGATGTCAATAAATCTGAGTTTGATTGCCTATCAATCTTTCACTTACCATGACCGTGATTCGGCCTGACTAATAGAATAGTCAAAGTGTCGAAATTCTCGGGTTGCGGCAGTAGGATTCTCACACTGGGCAGTAGACAGCTCTGTGTCCGAAATGAGAAAATGCAATAGCAAGAGGAGAAAACATGTGCCCTTTTAAGAGATGTATACAATTTCTTACTCTACATGCTATCCTTTTAATCAACGGTGAAGCAGGAAGGAGTATAAGCACTAGCGATATAATATAAGTCTACTTTGGCTAATTACAGGGCTCTTCTAGTACCCGAATTCCGCGTGGACTTTAGTGCACGGGCCAAATTCCACCCGCCTCGCTGCCTGAGGCAGACTAGTGCGTCGATGCCAACTTTTAGCGCGTCGAACCCAACTACTTTCTGAGCACTTTCTGAGCAGGAACCACGGCGCTCAAAAAGACTTGTCCGCTCAAAAAAAAGCCAAGTCATCCAGCACAAAAAAGGACGCTGGTGCGGAGATTGACCAACTATTAAAAGAAATCAAACGCCTTAAGCTCAAACAGCGCGGCAAGAAAGAAAAATCGACTACTTCGCGGAAAACCTGTTGTCACTGATAGAAGGTGATACACAACAGGAAAACTGGCACCTGTGAGACACTTGGTACAGTAAATGGATGTCTGACCTTTTTGGTGAGCCTGAGCTGGGTGGTGGTGCAAGGGTTCTGGGCGATTGAGTTTACAAACGCCATCATACACGCATTATCCTGAGAGTGGATCATCTCCATACATTCAAAATCTGCGATTTCTATGCACCTTTGACTTTAAGTTTTCCTAGCAGACAGTGTGGTCAATTGGCCAAGTCCCTCTTATAATGTTACTGTTCATCGTCACACTAGAGATTGGTTCAAACAAATCGATATTGACTTTAAACTATTCACCTTGTTACTTGCCTATAAACAGAATATGCAACATATCTAGGAAAGCAACATCAATACAACGTGGATATCTTGGGAAAGGCCCACGGCAAAAGAAAGATTAGTTCATTCACTACTCTACTATAAACTCTATGCCTTTGTAGAAGGGGTGCTACTGCACTGTGTCTGGAACAGCCTTGGAGATGGCTGCTATCCTTTTTGCAAGGGCTTGGATACTCCCTCCACCGAGGATATCAAAAAGACTAAGTTCGGCCTGAAGGTTGATCACAATCCAATTCCGTATCTCAACCGCCAACAAAGAGTCAACACCATAACTATGAAGTGGCCGGGTCGAGTCAATGTTGGCAATATCAGTCTTCAGCTCAGCAGCAAGGCGCTGGCTGAGGCCCGTAGTAGCAATCTCGATAGCATCATGCATTGACTCCGCTTTGCCTAGCATTGATGATAGCGGCTCTGCCGTGTTTTGTTGTTGCTCCCCGATGGAGAGAAGGCCTTTCTTCCTCAAATTTGCAAAGCGGGGGTCGTCGAAATAGAACGGCCGCTCCAGGCCCTGAGACTGCAGAATCCCCCCTGTTGGCAACCCGCATATCACCTGTGCGGGAAGGACATGGCCGCTCCATGATCCAGTAATGGCCGCCATCATAAGTCTGTGGAACTCCCTCTCTGTGATTCCGACGGCTTCCCATTTCTTCAGGTTGGTCGCCCCCCCTCGCTCTGCGATAAGACCAATACCCAACATCAGACCTAGATCGACGCTGACAGCAGGGAGACCCTGGCTGCGACGGTAGTGAGCAAGCGCATCCTGGTATGTGTTCCCCGCGGCGTAGTTGGCCTGGCTGCGATTACCGACCACCCCTGCGATAGAACTTAGCATGACAAAGAACTGGAGGTTGTGGGGTAGCAGCTTATGAAGAAGCCAGGATCCGTGAAGTTTTGGCCTAATGGCATTTTCCCATTGGTGGTGTGTCATATTATCGTAGATCGCGTCGTCCAGGACGGCTGCGCATTGGAGTACACCGCGAATGGAAGGCATCTCTGCTGCACATTTCAAAAGGACATTCCGCATAGCGGCTTCGTCAGACACATCTGCCGTGTACAGCCTCACTTTCACACCTAGAGCGGCCAATTCATTGGTGAAAGAGTCAGCCGTTATAGACTTTGGGCCGGACCGAGAAACTACTGCCAGATGATGGGCCCCGTGTTGGGCTAAAAATACTGCGAGATTTGCTCCAAGCCCACCAGTACCACCGACGAGCAAAAAGGTAGCATTTGCATCAAGCTTGAAAGGATTTGCGACAGCGTGCGTGACAGGAATTTTGTCTTCTGAACCAAAAAGAACGACAGCAGCGCTTCCTGTATGCCTTTCTGCCCAGGCAAATGCGGCCGCTGCTTCCGCAGCTTTCCACGTCGTCGTTGACTGAGGTGTCTGAAATCCTTCATGTAACTTCAATTGCGAAATTCCCTCCTGGATCTGGGCTACTAGAGATGGATCGTCGCGTAGCAGTCTCCCCATATCGAATGCTGAGTACCTAGCTCCTCGGCGGAAAGGAGCAAGGGGTAACTGCAACTTATCATGATCTACACCCTCAAAGCCGACATCCACGAGGATACCAGATGCAGCAATGCAGCTCCACAAAGACTGAAGAAGACTTGGTGTTGAGGACTGAGTCATGATGATGTCTAGACCCTTTCCGTGGGCGAGACCGGAGATTGCAGCTTCGAGGTCTGGATCATCATCTTCCAGGACATGGGACGGATTGACACCAAGGCCCTCTACCATAAGCCGATCCTCCTCACTGGACACTGTTGCAAATACTACCACTGAGCGCAGATGCGCGAGCTGAATAGCACATTGCCCGACAGCACTCCCCGCCGCCTGGACCAGCAGGAGTTGGCCTGCCTGGACTTGCGCGACACTGACCAACGCACCATAGGCTACGCCTAGAGTAATTGACCACAGTGCAGCGTTGTTGATAAGGCTTGGGGTACGCAATAACTGACACTGGGATTGAGGGACGCGTATATGTGTTTGACAGGTCTGACCGGCAACGATGCCCCAGACCAGGGCTCCTGCTGTGAAAAGCGAGCAAGAAGATCCAGTGTTGGTGACAATGCCCACAAACCCTACAGCAGATCCGACACTGTAATTGTTAGTGAAGGCTGTACTAGACACAAGTCGTGCTCAGAATACTTACCACGCGCCAATTGCTTGTACTGCGATTTCGACTTCGTCATCTGAAAGCACTTGGTTCCATCCTTCCACTTCGCCATATACTGTCTGGGGCTTTGTGCCTTGTGCTGGGGAATAAAGAAGTTTCAATGGCCTCTCAACATTCGCAAGATACACAGAGTCAGGCTCTGATTCATCCTCATCCCCCATCATAATGCGTCCCAGATTATCATCGTTCATCCAACGATTAATATGAAGGCATCTGTTCGCCTCAATATATTCCCTATCAGTTGGAGGCGCGGATATCACAGAGGCCATGATTTGTGCCACATCAGTTACAGCGCGATCGGGACGCTCTTCTAGCAACAGATATTGGAGGTTAAGGTTCATGTTCTCATTCTGCAACACACGCAAATAGCCCACTGCTGCTTGCATTGACGGGTCATTACCAGCGGCCACCCAGAGAGCGCGTCCACTATTAAGTAACAGTGTCTTGAGTAAGACATAGTCAATACTGGAAACAGCCGGAAGGAAGGGTGATTGCAATTCTAGCAGCGAGATCAAGGTGCTTCCCTGGGTGGCATGAAGATCGGTAGGCCACTGGATAACTCGCGAGAATAGACCAATGGCAGTGAGTTGTAAGCACAGCTCATTGGTAATCTCTTGCACTTTTGAGGTTGGATCTCTCGGTTGGATGATGATGATCGGGGTAGAAGCAACAGTTATGTGCTGCTTTCTGGCAAGACTCCAGCTACGTGTTGGTGACGGGTTTAGCAGTGACCAATTGCCTGGTAATTCCCGGCTTTGACACGAGTTTGTGTCGTTTGTTGGTAGTAATGAATCATTTGGCGCTTGATTTTCAAGTACCAGCATACCATCACGGCGAATAGATGCTCCCAGCTGTTGGAGTTCGCGTCCAGACAGCGCGTTGCTCTGCACAACCACAATATCAATTGAATTATCCTCCAAAGCGGCAAAGTCGAGGGTCTTAAATGTTACGATCCCTGCTGAGCGACTGTACTTCTCGGTGTATAGCTGCATCACGTCCGACTCTCGGTCCAATACGGTGTACTTCGAACAGCGTACTGTGGTATTGCCTGGTCCGTCCCCAAGCACGGACAACAGTGTTTGAGTGAGGGTATCCGAGTGCCCAATCTGGAGTATCCGCAGTTCCGGGTTCTTATGGGCTGCTAGATCCACCACCTGGATAAGTGTGAGTATACGAGATTAAATACTACATGGAGGGGATGCTTACAATTCCGACCTCATATTCCTGACCGGACTCACAGGTGTCGTTGAGACGATGCATAACATAGGCCTGTAGTCGCCCCTCATCCATCTGATAAATATCTGGCTTCCACAACAGTGTCCCAACCGGCGCCTTGGTTGCATCCTGAGAGGATTGCCCTCCGCTAATACCTGGCAGCTCTCTGCATCGGATCTTGTTGACAACTATCTTCGGTTTTTTCCATGACATATCTGACACGTAGATGTCAGCAACTATGTCGCGGGAGTCGTGCTTAATCTGACAGCAGCTACGAAGTTGAGCATTAGCCTCGGATGAAATGCCTGGGTATATAGTGATGCTGTCAAAGCCAATTGGTATTGAGGCATTTTCAAACTCCAGGGCACCGTTCCCCAATGCCGTAAACATTGAATGGAAAACAACATCCAGGGTGGTTGGATGAATAAGATGTGCACTCTGGATACCACCAGGCATGGATGATTTGGTATCAGTGATCTTCAAGGTAGCAACGCCTTGATCACAGCCAGCTGCAATATCCGTCAAACCCTGAAAGAGTGGTCCGTACTGGAGGCCGGCTTCGAGTGCTGATTTATAGAAGGCAGTGGCATTAATTCTTCGTGTACAGTGTTTGACAGCGGTTCTGTAGCCGTCGGCGGCTTTTGTCCACATGATATCTTTGCCTTTTTGGTATGGTTTTTTCGTCTCCCCCACATACCGTGCCGTTACCCGACCAGAGCTATTTAGCTCAAGCATTTGCCCGTCAGAGCAGCTTTCAATGGTGAACTCCCAGGAGTCTGATCTAGTACCGACTGACATGCTGTCCTTTCGAAGCTGTAGAATAACCTCAATGCCTTCTTGAGTTTCGGGTATGACAATAGCCTTGGTGATGCTGACGTCCTCAAGCTTGACGCTCTCAATCTCACGATGAACGAGTTGCTGTACGGCCTCTAAAACCATCACGATGCTACCAGAGGCGGGAAAGATGATTTTGGAATGAACAACATGATCGCGCAACCACGGCTGCTCTTGCACCCGTAAAATGTTCCTCCAACAGGGGTGCTTGGCGCTAGCATCTGCAGCGGGAGCCCCCAGCAGGTCATGACGACCAAAGTCACGGAATCGATAATTCCGACTGAGACGGGATTCGGCCCAGTATCGGAGTGAATGATCCCATGGGTATGACGGCAGATCAGTCAAGGGCAGTGGCCTCGCGGCGATACGGTTCACGTTAGAGACATTGACAGGTACACCATGGGCATATAGATCACCTGCGGCGCGGGCAGCAGACAGCACCCCATCCTCTCCTCGTTGCAGCACACTAAGATAGGTAACAGCTGAGATGTTGTGATGCTGTAAGATCTGACGTAGTGGGCCTTTGAGTGCGCCGTGAGGTCCAATTTCCAGCAGGATATCAACAGCAGCCTCTCCTGGACGGGGTTGCCGTCGTCGCTTAGCCGAGCCCTGCAATAACGTCGCTACTGCATCCGAGAAGCGTACTGGAGAAACGAGGTTCTGCACCCAGTATGCGGCGCCAACTTCTCTGGCGCTGGCAGTTGTTCCAGAGACACTAGATATCATTTCAATTGCATTGTCACAGCAGGCCCTTTGAGTATCGATGGTAGAGACCAAGTCCAGGTATCCTTTGGCAGCTCGCTGCATATGGTGCGAGTGGTAAGCATGCTCTACCTTTAGCTTGCGACAGAACACTCCTGCTTTTGCTAGCATATCTTGCAGTTCATCAATCCCAGCCGCATCTCCAGAGACGGTCACCGATGAAGGCGAATTGACACACGCAACCGCCACGGTCCCAGCCTTCACCTCCTTGACGTATTCCAAAGCAGACTCCGCAGAGAGACCTACGGCCATCATGGCTCCCTTGACATACTCAGGATCAGAATTCAACTCAGCGCAGACCTTTCCCCTGAAATAGGCCACTGTCCACGCATCCTGTCGGCTCAAAGCACCACTGCAGTAGGCGGCCGCTATCTCTCCACTCGAATGTCCCACGACTGCGACCGGGGTAACATTCCATGATGAAAGGAGCTCAACTAAAGCGATTTGGACTATTGTGCAGAGTGGCTGACTCAGCTCCGCTGTGTTGATGCGAGAGTGGACTTTGTGTTTCTTCAACTCCGCAAGGGCAGACCATTCGCTGCGTAGTTCCAATCGTAGATAAGCATCTGCGTCTTGCAGACTCTGGTGAAAAGCCTGATACACACATAACTCGATTCCCATCCGCGCCCACTGGGCCCCTTGCCCCGTGAAAACAAACACCACTCGGGGCGCTTTCAGCGTGTGGACAACAGGTGGAGTGGATTTCAATCGCTGCTTCAGTTCTCCCAAGTTACTTGCGGGGACCACGCCCTTCCATGGAAATTTGGATCGTCTTTCACTGAGTGTGAACGCGAGTTGGTCGAGATACACCGCTTCCTCGCTCCCTTCAATCTCGCCTAAGAAGTCGCCCATCCGGCTTATCATCCGCCGCAACGATGACTCCCCTGGGGCACTGAAAATGAATATCCTGGGTCCCGAGATGCTCAAGAGTGAGTGGCTCATCGTCATGAAACGAGATGTTGCCCCCAGAAATTGGGCCGCGCTGTCAAGTATAACATGGGCATTCGTGCCCCCATAGCCGAAGGAGTTGACACTAGCACGCTGCAGTCGGGCTTCAGGCCATGGAATGACCTCGGTAGGCACACGAATCCTCCACTTCTCAAAGGGAATACGCTTGCTTGGCCGGTCGAAATGAATGTTTGGCAGGATTTTCCCTCTCTCCAGCATCAGGATACACTTGATCACCCCAGCCAACCCTGCCGCGCCTTCCAAGTGCCCAATCTGTTTGTGATTAGCACCGATGCCAACGCAAGAACGTGGGCACAAGGAGTATTACATTTGACTTCACCGAACCAACATACAAGGGGTCATCATGTGCTCTATCAGCGCTGATGGCCTTCGCCACAGCTCCCAATTCAAGAGGGTCTCCAACTGCTGTGCCAGTTCCCTAAATACCATCAGCATCCGCTTCAGTGTTCGGGCTAGGTATAACTGACATGAGCTTCAAAATATGATGTCTGGGAAACATCTAGCGCGGCAGAGCGGTATGTGGTCTTGATGAGATCTGCCTGCGCCTCGCTATTTGGCACCGTGATACCCGTCGTGTGGCCATCTTGGTTAACACCACTCCCTCTTATAACCGCGCGAATGGGATCCCCGTCCCGTAACGCATCCCGCACAGGTTTGAGTATCAGAGTAGCGACCCCCTCACCGCGGCCATACCCGGTGACGGCCTCCGCGAACGACCGTGATAAGCCATCAGTGGAAGTCATGCGAAGATTCGAGAGCCACATTCCGAGATCCGGGCTGAGGATAAGATTCGCACCGCTCACGACAGCAATTTTTGACTCGCCATTCTGAAGGCCCTGGCAAGCTAGATGCAGGCCCACGAGGCTGGAAGAACATGCTGTATCAAGCGTCATGCTGGGACCTCGCAGATCATAAAACCAAGACACCCGGTTTGAGAGTAGAGAAAACCCTGTGCCAGTACCAGCATACATCGGCGCTGTCTCCGCATCGCGCATCAGCATCTCGTGGTAGTCTCGCGTGAAGCACCCGACGAAACAACTTGTATCGCTCCCAGTAAGACTCTCTATCGGAAGCCCTGCACTCTCCATAGCCTCATACGTTACCTCGAGCAACATGCGAGCTGTTGGATCCATCGCAGTCGCTTCCTGGGACGTGATGTTGAAGAAAGGCGCATCGAAAGCAGCAACATCCTGTTCAAGAAAGTGCCCTTTATTAGCACTGAGGGTGTTGAGCTTTTCTCTTGCTTCGTGATGAAAGGCTTTAGCATTATATCGGCTCTCGGGAACTGTACATAGGGCCGCTACAAATAACATTAGCATTCGTGAGCCACCTCGACCACAGTACCTTACACCGTTTACTGGATAGCAGTTCCCAAAACTTCTGGGGATCCGAAGCACCCCCAGGGAGGCGACATCCAAGCCCGATCACTGCAATGTCATCCAACTCCTCCAACGAGGCTTGGTTGTGGAAGACACCCATGTCGCCAGTGTTCGACGTTGGCAACACTTCAAAGCGGACTACAATCTAAATCAGTTTGCGATTAGGACTTGCCCTACTCTTTATGGTCCCGTCTAGTACACTATCATTGTATGCGCTACATCTAGGTGCGTTGGAATGTGAACGTTCAGGTAGCCACCATCCATCCTTCGCCTACAATCTATAAGATTCTAGGGTAAGATCTAGACCCTGTCCTATTCTACACCCCGATTTATCGGAGATGACCGAGCGATCCGCGAGAACCATTTACAGCCACTAATAATGCAGGATCTCAGGCGTTAGGCGTGATAAGCCACGACGCTGGATTCAAATGGCAACATGCTGGCTGAATGGGGAATGCAGTGCAGCAGTTTGTCCAACCACCGGAAGTTTGCGGATGGCGCGCTAGCCAATTGCACATGGCGCTGCGAGCTGCCAGTGTGCAGTCGAGCGCCACAATTGATAGTGCAATATGTGGCACTTACGGACATGTTGTGAAAGACCACGGCGGAGCCTTATTATGTCTCAATCCTCGCTTACGTCTAGCCCAGCTGGATTCTAAATGTTTTAGCACAAACTATGATCACGGGACGTGAATCCTTGCCAACGCAGGAATAAAGAGAGGCAAGTCAGAGAGGAACCAGGAATGAAATGCGGCTAAATCTCTCAAGCGCATTATTAGCACTTCAAGATGCGATTTTTATGTCTTCACGGGCGAGGAACCAACTCGAATATCCTTGAGTCCCAACTCGGTAAGATAGTGCTCAACCTTGCGCGTTTCCATCCTTAAGCTTACATACCTTGTGTATCAACAGCCCCGTTGAGTAGTCGCTTTTCTGCCCAACATTCCTTCGATTTTCTCGACGCCGAGTGTCCGTGCCCCGGTGCCCCTGGAGTTGCTGGCATTTACCCGGCGCCGTATCTCTCTTGGTACAAGCGTGGCAGCCCAGAAGAGGTTCAATCAGCTCACGACTATCTCATCTCTGCCATTGAGGAAGACGGTCCCTACGATGGTGTCATCGCGTTCTCCGAGGGAGCTGCACTAGCCGCAAGTCTGCTACTCTGTGACCAGTCGGAGTTTTCTGAAGCTCGGTTCAAAATCGCCATCCTCTTCAATTGTGTTGTACCTCTTGTTCCAGTAGCAGATCTGGGCCAGCCATTGGAAGAAATTGTCGCAGGGCATGTAGACAGCTATCATGATCTTCTCTTTTCAAATAGCCAATCTGCTGTGGAGCAGACAGCTTGTCTGGACCAGGCATTCGCCTTCTCTCCAGAGGGGCTCCGGAAGATCTCGATCCCAACAATCCACGTAATCGGTGAAAAAGATCCATTCGCACCATCCTCGGAAGTGGTCGTCAATCTTTGCGAACAAGATCTAACACAGGTGCTTCGCCACGCAGGTGGGCATGAGCTTCCCTCGGTTGCAGCACTGCTCGATCAGTGTGCCGAGATCATTGAAACAGCGATTATTCTTTCAGGCATTTAGGGACAGTTACCAGCAAGCTTTGTACTGTACACGACGAAACCATTCGTTAAAGACGTTACCATTCAATTCTAAGATAAATAATACGCAAACCGTAGGACATGGGTCGTTCGAGAGCGACGCAGCCCGTTCAGCCAGCCACCAACGACCCCGCTGCCTCGGTCGAACCAAGATATATAGTGGTTCGTCTCCCCTCTCCAGCTTACGAAGTGGTAGTTCGTAACCTGTTTCAGACACAGTCCTAATGGTAATGAGTATCGCACAAGGTTCCGGTGAGCCACGGCTCCTACCTTCCATTCTCGACCACCGTGCTGCATCCCAGCCCGACCGCGTATGGGCCAAATTCCCTACCTCTCCCACTTCTTACGCCCAGGGTTTCCGATCCGCAACCTACCGCCAGATATACAATGCGGTTAATTCTATTGCCTGGAAGCTTGCCAAAACCATCGGGACAAGTACAGCTTTTGACACCCTCGCGTACCTTGGGCCTGGGGATCTACGGTATCATATTGTCCTTTTGGCAACGATCAAAACTAGATACAAGGTACTACCTCCTCAATGGTGAAGCTGTAATAATCTCTTACAGCAGTCTAGGCATTTCTCCCTTCTCCACGAAATAGTGTCATTGCTCAGAAAGACCTTCTTTCGCGCCTTGACTGTCGGGTCTTGGTGACTACTGATCCGGAGCCACCTTTTGTATCTGGACTTTTGCGCGAATACCCTGTTCGCGTAGTCCGTATCCCATCACTTGATAAGCTACTAGAAAGTCAAGATGGTCCTGCTTACCCATATGACAAGACATTCGAAGAGGCTCGCAATGATCCTGTTTTGGTTCTGCACACTTCCGGCTCTACAGGTCTAACCCCTTCCCAACAAATCAGACGCATATGCTGATTTTAGGATGTAGGCTTCCCCAAACCGATGATCTACACCAACGAATTTGTACTGCGAATATATAAAGCGAACTCACTTCCCGCTCTAGAAGGAACCCAGCGCATCGACGACTTGTTTTTACAAGGGGAATTCTTCTCCTTCCTTCCAGCTTTTCATGTGCTATCTCCCACGCCGACAGAATTACATCTGACTAACTAATTATAGATTGCTGGCATTGGATGGGGTTTGGTACTACCAATGTTCAGCAACAGCGTCCCTATACTTCCGCTCCCCGGCCGGCCCCCATCCACAGACGCTTTCATCGACGCCGTCAAATACGGCAGTTTCGACTGGGCTTTCCTCTTGCCTGTGATTATCGACGAGATCAGCAAAGATGCAGCATCACTGGACCTCATTACTTCAAAATTACAGTATCTCTTCTATACCGGCGGTGCTCTACCACAGACTGCCGGCAAGCTCGTATCATCTAGAATCCCCATATACTCCGGTCTAGGATCCAGTGAATTCTCTGCACTTCCGCAACTCAAATTAGCTGTTAGCTCCCCCACTGATACCTGGCAATACGTCTACATCCACCCTGCTGTAGGACCACAATTTCGACATCACTTGGATGACTTGCATGAGCTGGTGATTGTCAAATCCCCAGGCAACACGGATGCTCAGCCAGTATTCGCCATGTTTCCGGATCTGGAAGAGTACGAAACCAGAGACCTCTTCAGTCCACATCCCAGCATCCCACATTTGTGGAGACACCAGGGTCGCCGAGATGACATTATTGTCTTCCTCAACGGGGAGAAGACGAATCCTATATCATTTGAGCAGCATGTCTCACAGCACCCTGCTGTAAGAGCGGCTCTAGTAGCAGGGAGCCAGCGTTTCGAAGCCTGTTTGATCATTGAGCCTGCGACGAGTGAGGAACTATCTGGCCAAATGAAGGCGGAGCTTATTGAGGAAGTCTGGCCCGCAGTGGAGGAGGCAAACACCTTCTCTCCAGCGCATGCGCGGATATCCAAATCGAAGATTCTTGTTCTTGACGTGGATAGACCAATGCTACGTGCTGGTAAAGGGACTGTCCAGCGAGCTGGCACAGTGGAGCTATATAAATGCCAGATTGATGCTCTGTACTCAGACACACCTGTTCAGTCGCCTGGTGAGACATCGACGGCCTTGGTATCAACTTTAACTGAGGTACTTGATGCTCTTCGTACCTTAGTACATGGCACGACTTCCTGGACTGACTTCAGTGATGATGATGATTTCTTTACCCTTGGAATGGATTCACTACAAGTACTCCAAAACATCACCGCCATCCGCTCCACGTTCAACATATCTATCACTCCCAGTATCATCTACAGGAATCCAACTCTGGCGCTCTTAGCCAAGCATATCTATCCTGGCGACACTGCAGCAAATGCAGGCTACGACCGCATCGCCGCTATGACAGATCTGCTCAAAGGCTATGAGCATGAGATAGACAAACTTGCTTTTGCTAAGTTACAGCCAAATGAACGCGCCAATTCATCGTCGCAAGTCGTCATCCTCACGGGCTCGACAGGCGCCGTTGGATCATTCTTACTAGAGCAACTCCTTCTCGATCCCGATATCTCCCACGTCTACTGCCTCAACAGGGCGGTAGACTCCGGCTCCTTACAAGCTGCTCGTAACCAACAACGAGACTTAGTCTACGAGATTCCCTCGGAGAATGTCACATACCTCACAGTCGATTTAACCAAAAACCACTTCAACCTCGATGCAACAGTATACAACACCCTTCTTAACAAGACCACCCGAGTCATCCACAACGCCTGGCCCGTCAACTTCAATCTGTCCCTAAGATCCTTTCAACCAAGCCTAGACGGTCTTCTGAACCTAATCTCATTCACTACGCAAGCCAAACTGGCCCCATCACTGCTCTTCCTGTCATCCATCAGCGCCATCACCTCCTACCACACCCTCTCCGAGACTTCTGGTCCCGTTCCTGAAGAAGTAATCACAAACCCAGCCTGTACAGCCGCAATGGGCTACGGAGAGAGCAAGTATCTGGGCGAGCGGATCCTAAACTACGCATCGACCAAATTCCCCTCATCTGCCTTTGGCATCTGTCGGATCGGACAGATCGCCGGAACGGCGAAGGACCCGCGTGGCTGGAATAGGAGCGAATGGCTTCCTAGCTTAATAATCTCTTCTCGGTACTTGAAGGCTTTGCCGGATTCTCTAGGTGGAAGCCAGTTTGATATAATTGACTGGGTCCCTATTGATGAATTAGCGCCAATAGTTGTTGAACTATCAGCTAGTCTTGTTGGAACATCTTCAGTTCAGATTTTCCACTGTACCAACCCGCGACCAATTTCGTGGGCAAGCTTGCTGCCGGTGATCGCTGAAGAAATAGGACAACCAGGAAGCACAACCAGGGATCCAAGCACAGCTGTAACCGTGCCACTCACCACATGGCTGCAGAAGCTTCGAGATTCAATTGCGCTTGAGTTAAAAGCAGAACAGAACCCCGCAGCTAAACTAGCTGATTTCTACGAACAGCTACTGGACATTGGCTCCACGCTCACACTCATCCTCCCCTCTGAGAAGACGAAGGAAGCGAGTAAGACTCTTGCTAAGCTACGTCCAATCCAGCCGGAATGGTTAAGGGGCTGGATTACTGAATGGCTTGACTAGTTTACTTCTTAATGGGTAATCTAGATGTCGTATATATACACTTGCAGCCCGGTGAAAATAGCTCTACTAGTAATTCATATCGCAACATCACCACCTTGTAAAATGCTGATCTTCTACTTTAGCCTTTAAATATATCTTTCTGCTAATTTTGAAAATGTATGACGTGCAGTGGAATTCATTGATCTGGTCTACCTGCATACACCCACCCATGCTCAAGGACACTCTAGCTCCCAAAGTGGGACAAAAGCGTATGGAGAATTTTCCCCACTTTTACATGCATGAAGTAGGGCCCCCGCATTCATTATTAGGATGTCAGTATCTCGCACTAGTTAGCTATTACCCGTCACTACGCTGACTCAAGGCCTGCCATCTCACGCACCTCCTTCAACCGCTGGATTCGATGCCTTTTCAGCAGATTAAGAGGAACCATGGAGATGCCGTGAATCGCCTATCATACCTGAGTGGGCAGAACTATGATAAAGTGCACTTTCTTGCCGATATTCACTTTATTCGAGAGATGACCTTCACCAAGCCAATCATCTCTGCTGGCTGGAGAGAGTCCGGAATCAAGCTGTTTAAACCTGACCTTTTTAAAGATAAGCTCCAGACGGTAAATCGCTCAGAGCAACGTTTAGAGATGGTAGATAGTGGCTGCCTTATTAAAAGTATTGCAAATGTTTCGGATCCCATACAAACTCCCATGCAAAAGCGAACACCAAAATATATAATCCATCATTTCTCTTTTAGTACTACACAACTAATTTACGGACAAATGTTTAATAAAGACTATTGAAAAAAAGCTTAAAAATAAAAAAATCGAACAGTACTAATTACATGTACTAATACTTTGTATACCACTCTTTAGCTGCTATTAAAGCTGCCACACGCTGTAAAGGCGCCGTGTCTAGGGTCACGTGTCTCCAAAGTCTTACCAAAAAGACCAACATTACTCGTGAACTACGTTCACGAGCCCTAGAACCCACTAAGTATCGCACAGGGATATTGCCTCTGGCCCCGCAGGCGCCTTACACACGCCTCGGCATTGACTCAACCAACTTGTCAAAGTAATCTTGTGCTAATGTAGGGGGGAAGATGGTTCAGCTACTTCAGGCGAGCTGTAGTGAGGTCGAGGGCTCCGGTAGAATACCAGACAGGATAAGCAAGCGGTGGAAGGAACTGAGGTCCGAATGAGAAAGAGAAACAGATGGGTGATTGATTATCTAGGAGGCCGGCGGATCCTACATATAAGTAGGCCGCGGAGGTAAGTGGTGGTGACAGGTCACCCCACGACACTAATACCCCCCACGCCTCTTTAACAAGTCTTTGAAGATGCTCTCTGACTGCTTCAGGACCTCCTGAATAGCTTTCAAGGCCTGGATCAAGCTGGTGGACTTGTTTCTTTAGTCTAGCCCATGCATGTTTAATAGGGTTCATATCAGGTGAGTATGGAGGCCAGTCAAGTACAGGAGAAGTTTTACAGCTTCAAGAATATTCTTGAAGAGATAACAAAGGGACAAATTTGCAATCTAATAGTTAACCAGGCTTATAACTGTTGAGCTAGTCACCAGAGATGCGGGATTGGGGTGAAACTAAATAACGATAGAGAGACAGATAAAATGGGTGAATAGAGGCAAGCTCCATGAGGTATGTTGGTTTAATAAGATGAGGTCTGATTCAACTAACTAGCTGGCTATCTAGGGGCTTTATATGTGCAATCTGGGAGATTGGATCTCCTTCCTAATTGGGAAGGGGGGGCTGGTCGGGTTGGATCCAATAAATGAAAGGATGAGCGAAGGAGTACTATCGAACAATTGTAGGCCTTGGTACCAGTAGATATTGGCTCTCAATATCCAGTAAGTCGGTGTATCGGGACTAGGGAAGTGTAGCGGTGTATTACAGAGTATTGATATTCCAGTATGGCTGACACATCCCAACTTTATCTTTCCAACGAGATCATCGGGTCAGTTCGCTCGAAGCGAAGTTGCAGTCGTTGCGTACCTATTACGGCACGAAAGGGACCTTTGATTTCAAGCCGAGCCCCTCTCTCGCGTCGAGGACTTTGAAGAAGCGGACCCTCCACCCCTCCCACCACCCCACCCGAACCACCCACCACCGCCATGGTTTACATCATCAAGATCCATATTGATGGTGGCTGTAGAGCCAACGGTCAGCTAGGCTCGATCGCGGGTGTAGCCGCTGCTTTCAAGAACGAGTACGGTAAATACCATGGCGAGACAAAAGAAGCCTTACCTTCATCTCCCCGCCCGACGAACCAACGAGCCGAGGTCACATCCGTTATCCTTGGTCTAGAGAAGGCCCTGGAGAGATATGACCAACTAAATTCGAAACCCTTGGTTAAATGTCACGATCTATTCTGACTCGAGATATGCAGTTAACTGTATGACGAAGTGGGTCTACAAGTGGAGCAACAACGGGTGGACGAATTCTGAGGGTAAAGGTGGATGATCAACAGAATGTGTGTCCATGTCTGCCTCGGGCATGTCCAGTGGCCACGGGTTCAGCTACAGCAGAAGTTTGGAGATGGTAAGTTTCAATTGTGTAGTTTGGGAGCTGGTGGCGTCTTATATAATGCTGCCGTACCTTTCAATCTTTCACAAGTGGGCAAAAGCAGGAAGTTTAGGTGAATCAGGGCTTCACGCAAGGCTTGAATGGTCTCTTCCTGCAACCAAATATTCTACCTTAAAGTAACCTGTCTTGTCAACATTCACACAGCAGTGCAAAGGGCCCATTGATTCACTTTTGGAACCTGACGTGCGAAGGTAAAAGCCTTGCTCCTACTGGCGAGACAGCATAGGAGCATAAC